>JAODLI010010060.1:0-26066 GCA_027575585.1 Percopsis omiscomaycus | reverse complement strand
TCCACATAAGTTACAAACAATGTTCTTGCATTCTGTACAGCTGTTGTAGTTGGGAGGATCCTTAGAACCCACGTTGAGGTCAACCTTACAGAGTGGGCAGGTTGGCTGATCTTTTTTGCTAGGCGCTGTAGAGGCTGCAGCTGCCTTTGGAGGGTCAGGTGAAGGAGGGTCTGCCTTGGATTCTACCGATGGTGCAGGCTTGACCTGCTGATATTGGTCTGTCTTCTTATGCTCATCTTGTTTCTGTGGACCAACTGGCTTGGTCTGCTTTGCAGGGGGCATTTTAGGAGACACTGGTGGGGTCACTTTAGGAGATATTTGTGGTGTTGTGGACATCTTTCGAGGAGTCGGTGGTGTCGTTTTGGGCTCATCCTGAACAGCTGATATTAAAGTGGATGCAGAGCTGAATATAGAGGAACCAAAGCCAAACATCTTCCCTGTCACTGATTCTGTAGACTTTGAAGGTGTAGGCTGTGTTTTAGAGGCACCAAGTCCAAAGAACCCTCCAGACTCCTGTTTTACAGGCTGAGCGTTTGTGACAGGAGACTTAGCAGGAGATTTTGAAGGTAATTCCTGGGGTTTCCTAGGAAGCTCTTTTATTGTCACCCCAGAAGGATTTTGGGGTGTGCCTGGTTGGGTGGTGTTTTGATGTTGTAAAGAAGGTGCAGCATCACTTTTTGCGATAGTGGATGGAATGGTTTTGTTAGGCAGGGAAGTACCCGATGGAGTAACTTGCTTCTTTGGCGAATCAACTTGAAGAATATCTTTTTCATTGGCGGCAGGTTCCTTCTTGGAGGAAGCTGGTTTAGAAGCCTCTTCCTGAGTTGTCTCTGGCACTGGTCTATCTTGCTTCTGTAGGGTGGCAGGTGTGGCAGACTCTTTATTTGGGGATGGTAGCAGTTTCATCATAGGAAGGCCTTGAGGTTCAGATGCTCCAAGTGCTCTCTGCATCTGGCAATTAAGGCAAAGCCACTCCTTAGCCTATAAAAAAGATAATATGAGAAAATATGAATTGAGTACCTTGATTTGCTACAGAACATAGCATGCAACATTCTTGAAGTAGTTTTAGTTTCAATTACTTGATTCTATTGAAAATAAAAAGCCATCAACGTGAGAGAACAGTATATTAAAACAGTGGAGAAAGATCAGATGAAGTATTTTTATCAAAAAAAGATAGAGACTTCTTCATAGATAAATAGCTATAGTGAATATAATTTCTGATATCTTTTTTTATGTTATAGTTTTTTTAATGTTATAATTAATTAATTACCTCTGCTGAACCTGGCATAGGGCTGAATCCACATTTGTTGCAGACAGTGTTCTTGCATTCAGTGCAGGTGTTGTAGTTGGGCGGATCCTTAGAACCAATGTTGAGTTCTACTTTACAGAGCAAACAGGAAGACTGAGTAGGTTTGGCAGCAGCTTGTGGGGGTTGTTCTGCCTTTAGATTCTCTATTGGAGCTTTGTCAATTTTGCTGTGTCGTGCTGTAAAATCCTCGGCCTGTCGTGTTTGTTCTAATTTATTCTCTTTCTCTGGTTTATGGGTGGCAGATGGTTTGGTATCATTTGCAGGAGGCATTTTTGGAGAGGCTGGTGGTGTGGATTTTGGAGAAATATGTGCTGTTGTCGACATTTTGCGAGAAATCTGGGATGATGCAGACATCTTGCGAGAACCTGGTGGTGTAGTGTGGGATTCATCTTGAATAGCAGATGTTATGACGGTGGAGGCTGAACTAAACATGGAAGAACCAAAGCCAAACATCTTCCCAGTCACAGACTCTGTTGTCTTTGAGGCAGTGGGCTGGGATTTAGCACCACCAAAGCCAGTGATCCCCGATTCCTGATTTGTTGGCTGAGCTGCTGAAGGTATAGATTTTCCAGGTGAGGCCCCATCATCCAGAAATTGTTGCATAGGTTTCCCAAGATCCTGGATTGGAGGAGTGGTAGATTCTTGGCTTAAAGAATGTTGGGGCTGCACATCTTGAGGGCTTGCTTTAAGCTCCTGCTGGCTGGTATTTTGTATCACAGGCTGTATGTCAGCCTTTGATTCATGAATTATTTTAGACTTCTTGTCTTCTTTATTTAAAGCCCCTATTTCTGCAGAGATTGTTGGAGTGAGATCCTTTTTCTTTTGCAGAATTTTTGCAGTGACGTCAGTTGGAGCTTCGACGGGAATATCTTTAGTGAGGGCTACAGATGGCATCTCCTTTGCAAGGTGTACAGTGGAGGATGGAAACTCCTTGCTCAAGGGTGAAGCAGTTGTGGCTAGTGTGGTTTCATTGGACAGTGACAAGTCAGGAATTGGGTTCTCCTTGGCTAAGAGTGAAACAGGAGTTGACGTTTCCTGTTTGGTAATTAGGGATGTTGGTTTTTTATCCACTTGAGATGTAGGTATGGTTTCTGTTTTCTTTTGTTGGGGGACTGATATTTCTTTGTCCTTTTGGATTTTGTCTAGTAACTCTTCTGCATTTTGTGTGAAAATATCTTTCTTTTGTTTGGCAGTAATGTCTTGTTGAGCAGCAGTTGTCAGTTGTTTGTTGGGCAATGCCTGGGATTTCATTAGGAGAGACTCAGTTGGTTGAGATGCTATCAGCGTTCTTTGCACCTGGCACGTGAGACACAACCACTCCACCTGCAGAAATAAAAAAATATATATTTGTGATATAGATATTAGTGTGAAATTGTATATATTTATATATATAGTACCAGTCAAAAGTGTCTACGTTTTTTGTGTGTGTATATATATATAGGTGGGTTTTACACACCTCTGTTACATTTGGCATGGGATTAAATCCACATTGGTTACAGACAATACTCTTGCATTCAGTACAGGTGTTGTAGTTGGGAGGATCCTTTAACCCCATATTGAGTCCTGTCTTACAGAGTGGACAGGTGGCCTGACCTGCTTCAGAAGAAACTTGTGGAGTTGCTGTTGCCTTTGAAGGCTCTGATGGAGATTGTTCTATTTTGGTCTGTGGTGATGGGCTATCCTTGACCTGCTGGTTATGCTGTTGCTTCTTCCCTTGCTCTGTCTTTGGGGAACCAGGTGGTTTAGACTCCTTTGCAGGGGTCATTTTTGGGGAGACTGGTGGTGTTATCAGAGTTGAAGCAGAGCTGAAGATGGAGGACCCAAATCCAAACATTTTCCCAGTCACTGACTCTTCAGGTTTTGCAGTATCAGCTTTAGTTTTAGAACCACCAAACCCAAAGAAACCTCCTGACTCCTGCTGTGTAGGCTGTGGGGTGTTACTTAGTGTCCGTCTTCTGTCCTGGGGCGTTTTCTGACCTGGAGCTTGTCCTGCCTGTTTCTGAATCTGAGGAGATTTCACAGCCTCAGCCTTGGCTGGCTGCACTGTTGGTGATGACGGTTTCATTTGAGGTGGTCCAAGTACTGAGGTGTCAGTATTGGGGAGGACCTTCTTCTCAGCTTCTGTGGGTTTAGATACCGTACTGGGTGACATCTTAGACTTCATTAAGATGGGTTCTGGGGGTTCAGATGTACTTAGAGCCCTTTTCATCTGGCAGTTGAGGCATAGCCATTCTTTACTCTAAAAATAAATTCATATTATACATTAGAAAAAATGTTCATTATAGAATCCATATAAGTGCACAGTTGTGCACTGTGCACTTATATAGATTAAATTACAACTGCTGTATATTGTATGACAATGGAAGCATGAATATTTCAACAAAATAAATGCAAGTAAAGGCATTGTGTGAGAACATAGTGTTTGTATTAGAGTGACAAGTAAGAAAACAAGTAAACAAAATTGTATCCAGACTGACCTCTGTCGTATTTGGCATAGGGTTGAATCCACATTGATCACAAACTGTGCTCTTGCATTCAGTGCATGTGTTGTAGTTGGAAGGATCCTTGGTGCCCATGTTGAGTTCCACTTTGCATAATGGACAGGTGGCCTGGCCTGATTTTGGAGCACCTTGTGAGGCTGCCGTGGGTTTTAGAGGCTCTGATGGAGCTTTGTCCACTTTGGACTTAACATGAACCTTGGTTTCTGGATGTATTGCTTGCTCTGGTTTCTGACAAGGTTGGGGGTTTCTCTCTTTTGCTGGAGACATCTTTGGAGAAATGGGTGGTGTAGATCTTGACTCATCCTGAACAGCTGAAGTTATTAAAGTGGATGCAGAGCTGAAGATGGAGGAACCAAATCCAAAGATCTTCCCGGTCGCAGTCTCTGCAGGCTTTGCGGCTTCAGGCTGAGGTTTAGGACCAGTTTGAATCGTCTGGTTCTGAGGACCTGATGTCCTCCTGATCTCCTGTGGTGATTTCTGACTTGTCGCTGGGCTTGCCTGTTTCCGACTATCTGGGACCTTTTCAGCCTCAGCCTTGGCTGGCTGTGGTGCAGATGGTTTCTTCTGAGGAGATCCTGGTACATTATTCTCTATTTCTTTTGGTTTAGAGGATGTTGGAGCGTCCTTCATTTTATTTTGGTTTGGTTTTGGAGTGTCCTTCTTTTCAACATTAGCAGATGGAGGTGCTTGATTGGGTGAGGCTTGTGGTTTGATCATAGGTGCTCCTGGGGGCTCTGTTGCACCTAGTGCTCTCTGCATCTGGCAATTTAGGCATAACCACTCATTCACCTGAAATAGTATAAAAGTAAAATAATAAGTGTTACTTTTTCACATGCATTTGAATTTGGAAATTATGTTTTTTGTACATGTACTTATTTCTAAAGAAAGTACTATGAAACATTAACTTTCAAACTGCCAACTAAATATTTTAAGCAAATGACACAATCTGTTTCTTATGGCATATTTTCTTATTTATGATATTCATTGTATTACCTCTGCTGCATTTGGCATTGGGTTGAATCCACATTGGTTACACACAGTGTTCTTGCATTCTGTACAGGTGTTGTAGTTGGGAGGAGCCTTGGAGCCTGTGTTGAGTTCTATCTTACAGAGTGGACAAGTTGACTGGCCTCCTTTAGGAGAAGCTTGAGGAGCTGTAGCTTCCTTCAGAGGCTCTGATGGAGGTGTATCTACTTTTGATTGTACTGATGAAGGAGCCTTGACTTGGGGTTGTACTGGCTTTTTATCTTCTGACTTTTCAGCAGAAGCTGTTTTGGTCTCCTTTGCAGAAGACATCCTGGGAGATGTGGGTGGTGTAGTTTTTGGAGAGGTCTTGGCTGCTGTGGACATTTTGCGGGACATTTGTGCTGGTGCCGACATCTTGCGAGATTCCGGTGGTGTAGTACGGGACTCATCCTGAACAGCAGATGTTATCAAAGAGGAAGCTGAGCTAAAGATGGAGGAACCAAATCCCAACATCTTTCCAGAAACAGTCTCAGTTGTTTTTGAAGCATCACGCGCTCTTTTAGGACTACCAAAGCCAAAAAAGCCTCCTGATTCCTGCTGTGTTGTTGCCGTGACATTATTGTCCTTTACTTCATTTTGACTTGTCTTGTCTGGTGCTATCTGAGCTCCTGAGGTCCTCCTGCTGTCCTGTGGTGTTTTGTGGCCAGGAGTTGGGCTAGGCTGCTTCTGGTTCTCTTGTCCTTTATCAGCCTCTGCCACGGCAGGCATCTTCTGGTGGACATCTGGCCCAGAGGTAACCTCCTTTGGAAGTGTTTTTGGTGAAGAGGTTTCCATCTTTAGAGATGCATTAGGTGTTGATATGTCCTTCGTTTCAATTTGATGTAGAGCTTCCTTCTTTTGATGTGAACCAGCTGTAGACACCTTTTTAGTGGAGACCTGGGGTTTCCCTACTTGTCCTGAGGGTTCAGAGGCACTTACAGCCCTCTGCACCTGACAGTTCAGACATAACCACTCCTTCACCTAGAAAGGTAATGACACATTAAATCAGTACAAATCTTGCAGAATGTATCTGATAATCATGTGCTCGATAGCAGTAATGTGGAAGCAGTTAAAATAGGGATAATAATACATGCTATGTTTAAAAATATTATATATGTGCTTTTACATTATATGCTTATGTACAGTATATCTTGGTTACATGTAAAATAGAAAATGAAAATATCGCTTTTATTACCTCTGATACATTTGGTTGAGGGTTAAATCCACATTGGTTACAGACAACATTCTTGCATTCAGTACAGGTGTTGTAGTTTGGAGGATTCTTCGAGCCCTTATTGAGGTCCACCTTACAAATTTGACAGGTGTCCTGGCCTGCTTTAGGAACAACTTGTGAGGCTGACACTGCCTTTTGCGGCTCTGATGGAGTTTTTTCCAATTTGGATTGTACAGCTGGAGGAGCCTTGACCTGCTGAGGTTGCTCAGGTAGTTTAGTTTGTATTTTGGGAGATACAGGTGGTGTAGCTTTGGGCTCATCCTGAACCACTGATGTTATCAGAGTTGAAGCAGAGCTGAAGATGGAGGAACCAAAACCAAACATCTTCCCAGTCGCAGACTCTGCCGGCTTTGCAGCTTCAGGCTGAGGTTTAGGACCACCGAACCCAAAGAAGCCTCCTGACTCCTGCTGTGTAGGCTGAGGGGCATTACTCTGCTTTTCTCCAGGCTGACTTGTCTGACCTGGTGTTTTCTGAGGACCTGATGTCCTCTGGCTCTCTTGTGGTGTTTTCTGACTTGCAGTTTGTCCTGCCTGTTTCTGACTCTCTGGTCCTTTAGCATCCTGGGCCTTAGCTAGCGGTGTTGATGGTCCAGACAGTTTCTTCTGAGGGGACGCTGGTGTGGAAGTCTTTATATGGGATATGGTAGAGGTTGTTTTTTCTGATTCGATTTGTTTAGTAGTGTCTTTCTTCTGGGCATCAGCAGGTGTATGGACCTTGGGTGAAGCCTGTGGTTTAACCATTGGAGTTCCTGAGGTGTCTGACGCTCCTAGTGCTCTTTGCATCTGGCAATTCAAGCATAACCACTCCTTTGCCTAAATCAATTAAAAGAAAAGCATTTTAAATTAAAAAGCAGTGGAAAGAAGTACACATGTAACTACAATTTGAGTAATATTTATTCTTTCTTAAGTTAAATGCAGTTTCTCAGTAAAATCATACTTCAAAATATGTTGGTATATTTTTGTTTGTTAAATCTTTTGAAAAGTTCAGAAAATCAGGAAATATATTAAAATCAATGTGTCAGCAGCACTATACTTTTCTTACCCCA
The DNA here is from genome assembly GCA_027575585.1 of Percopsis omiscomaycus. Lineage (NCBI taxonomy): Eukaryota > Metazoa > Chordata > Actinopteri > Percopsiformes > Percopsidae > Percopsis > Percopsis omiscomaycus. Next base: position 18,971 of record JAODLI010010060.1, on the reverse strand, counting down.
GTTACATTTGGCATTGGGATAAATCCACATTGGTTACACACAGTGTTTTTGCAGTCTGTACAGGTGTTGTAGTTAGGCGGATCCTTGGAACCTGTGTTGAGTTCCACATTACAAAGTGGACAGGTTGACTGCCCTCCTTTGGGAGCTGTTGTAGCTGATTTTGGAGGCTCTGATGGAGTTTTGTCCAATTTGGACTGTACTGATGGAGGAACCTTGGGTTGTTGTTGCTGCCCTGGTTTATTCTCATCTGACTGTTTTTGGGCAGTAGGTGGTTTGCTCTCCTTTGCAGCAGGCATTTTGGGCGAAACTGGTGGTGTAGTTTTAGGCTGATCCTGACCAGCTGAGGATATCAAAGTGGACGCAGAGCTGAAAATGGATGAACCAAATCCAAACATCTTTCCGGTTACTGCAGGCTTTGGAGCTTCAGGCTGAGTTTTAGGACCACCAAACCCAAAGAAGCCTCCTGACTCTGGTTGTGTAGCCTGAGGGGTGCTACTCTGCCTTCGTCCAAGATCACTTGTCTGGTCAGGTGTTTTCTGAGGACCCAATGTTCGCCGAATCTCCTGTGGTGTTTTTTGACCTGGGGCTGTCTTTGCTTGTTTTTTACTGTCTTCTTTTTCAGTTTCAACCTTGGTTGGCTGTGGTGCTTGTGAAGACAAATTCTTCTGAGGGGAGCTTGGTGCAGAGGGCTCTTTTTGAGAAGGGACTTTGTTCGGTGAAGCCTTTGGTTTCATGACCACAGGTCCTGGAGGTTCTATTCCACCCGATGCCCTTTTAACCTGGCAGTTGAGACACAGCCACTCCTTTACCTTAAAAATAAAATAACATAATGGTCAATATTTCAATAATTTCAGCAAATAGATAATTGCAGAAAAAGTCTTTGTTGTGTTGTGTCCAAAAGAAAATGTATTGAATTCTGTAGTGATGCTAGCTTCATGTGCAATGAGCAGACTCTTTTTCAGCAAATGATGTTATCAGCCAAATTGGTAAAAGGGCAGAAACATAAATAAATAAATAAATAAATAAATAAATAAAAAAAACCTGTTGATAAAGTCATTCTAAAATCAAATTACTTATATATAGCCCTGATATTTTGCTTATAAACAAAAACAAAACCACTTGTATTGTGCATTGGGCAACTGTTCACAGCATTATGGGGTAATGGTATAATATTTTATAATAAAGTACCTGTTAGTAAAATCCCTATCTGCTGTCTGCCACTTTAACTTGTGTAAAAATCTGAACAAGTAACAGTAATAACAGGATATACATTTTAATATTAATTAAAATAAGTGAAACAATGCGAAAAAATTACTTTCATATACAGTAGTTTAAGGTTCAGTTATATTTTTACAAATTATTTTTTGAATTCCAAATTGTACTATTATCCAGCTTTGTGAACGTGAAACGTGAAATGCAGACATAGCATCTCAGTGGCTATTATAGCCACTTTACAGTAATGTAATGACACAAGTTATTTTGTCCCTTGTTACAGTCAAACTCTGTAAAAGGCATGAAAATAGGTCTGTTTAACAAAATGCTCATGCCACAAATTGTTTCTATAATGCAAGGGGGTTTGACGGATTTCCACATTATCCAAACATAGCCATCTCTGCATAGTAAAAAAGACAGTTGCTGTATAGTGACCAAGGTGAAATCAAATAGTCATTGTTGGATGAACCATATACATGCTAAAAGGTCCACTCACAACCCCTCCACAAAACACACCAGAGAAGGTCCTCATTGTCTCTACTCGTTGCTAGTGAACTGCTCATTTAACCATTACAGAAATTTCACCAAAACACGTCACCCTCACAATATCAAGTAGCCTTGGCCTGTCTAAACTAGCCTTCTAACACTGTGCATTGAATTACAGAGTCAGGTGTCAAGGGCTTTGTGCTGTTGTAGATAACCATGAACATGTCATGTCCATTTGTGGCAAAACTAATGTGATGTTATCTCGAAGACAATCCCCTTAAGAGGTGTGACAGCCCGCCTTATAAAGGTGTGCGAAAGACCAGAAAATAAACGTATCAACAGCAAATCTACCAGTCTCACTGATTGCGATTATGGCTTGAATCGTATTTCTTCAATAATACAAACAAATATCTACACACCAATGTCAAGGTCCATGAAAGGATCTTAAATGTACACTCGTTGATCGTGTTTTTGCATCCCTGAACCCAAAACGTCCTCCTCAGCTCACTGTTTCAAACAAATACAATGTTTTTCGAATGCTGTTTTCAACTACGACGCTAATTCCAGAGTGTACCATTAAGAAAATGTTTACACATTTCTTGATTCATTCATAATTTATCACAAGTACAGTACAGAAATTATTATTATTTGCATTATCTTACCCCAGTAACATTTGGGATTGGGTTGAATCCACATTGGTTACACACAGTATTCTTGCATTCGGTGCAGGTGTTGTAGTTGGGTGGATGTTTGGATCCCACGTTGAGGTCCACCTTACAAATTGGGCAGGTAGACTGGCCTCCTTTGGGAGCACCTTGAGATGCTGTACCTGCAATTGGAGGCTCTGACGCTTTCTTCTCCTGGTCTGATTTTTGAGGACCAAGTGGTTTGGTCTCCTTGGCAGCAGCCATTTTGGGAGATACAGGTGGTGTAGCTTTGGGCTCATCCTGAACAGCTGATGTTATCAGAGTTGAAGCAGAGCTGAAGATGGAGGAACCAAATCCAAACATCTTCCCAGTCGCAGACTCTGCCTGCTTTGCAGCTTTAGGCTGAGGTTTAGGACCACCAAACCCAAAGAAGCCTCCTGACTCCTGCTGTGTAGGCTGAGGGGCATTTTCTCCAGGCTGACTTGTCTGACCTGGTGTTTTCTGAGGACCTGATGTCCTCCGGCTCTCTTGTGGTGTTTTCTGACCTGGAGCTTGTCCTGCCTGCTTCTGGCTGTCTATTCCTTTAGCAGCCTCAACCTTGGCTGGGTGAAATGTTTGTGCAGATGATTTACTCTCAGAGGATTTGGGTGACGAGGGCTCCTTTTTGGGGTCCAAAGCAGGATTTGGTGTCTGTTTTTGAGTAGTAGAAAGCTTGTTTGGTGAAGTCTGGAATTTGGTCCTGGGAGGTCCTGGGGGTTCAGAAGCTCCAAGCGCTCTCTGCATTTGGCAGGTTAGACAAAGCCACTCCTTTCCCTGTAAAAAAAATTAATATATATTGCCATTATATTTTGTTGTTTTCTCTCTAATAGAGGTTTTAATTACAAAGGTTAATGCAAGAATCAGTATGTACTCATATGCAATTTAATATTAATTGTCAAATGAGTAAATATTACATTATCACATTATATTCAAATTATTAATTGTGAATCTAATATACCTAAATAAAAAATATATTTAATCAGCGCTTTTTTAACCAATACTTCTATAACTATATCTTAATTTTAAACACAATTTAAAATTAAATCTATCTAGTCCATGTATGGTTAGCAAAAACCATACATGGACTTTGATACAGTGTAGGAATAAGAAAGATTCATCTATTTGAAAAGGGCAGTAGATCATGCTGAATAGTTTATTGAGATTAATCCTTTAAATAGACTGCTAAGTGCTCACCGGGAGTCAATATACTGACCAATTACAATACAGATTTTATATGCAATTATTGTCAATAAATTAATAAATGCTAAGAGCCCCACATAATCAAATCATAGTAGTCATACAGTATACAATGATCTGCCAATAATGTAATAGAAATAGGACAGACATTGTAAATAATGAACAAAATAGGCATTCACTTACTCCGGAATCTGGAGGACTGAAGCCACACATGCTGCACACTTCTGTTTTACACTCTGTACAGGTGTTGTAGTTAGGCGACTCCTTGGTGTGCATGTTGAGCTCTGTGGTGTTACACACTGAGCAAATGGACTTAAGCCCTGCTTTAGTCTTAGTATTGGCTTTGCCAGGATCCGTGGATGGAGATCCTACCTGGGCATGGCCCGCTAAGCCAGGTCCCTTTGTGCCTTGCTGCTGGGGGCCAGGCTTAACATGGGACTGCCGCTGGGGTGTAGTCCCAGGTGAGCCTTGCTGCTGTTGTCCAGCTTTAGGCGAGCCTTGTGGTTTTTGTCCAACTTTAGGCGAGGCCTGTGTTTGTTGTCCATCTTTGCTTGAACTCTGCTGTTGTGATCCAACCTTATGTGATCCCTGTGACTGCTGTCCAACTTTAGGTGACCCTTGTTGTGGGCCATATTGCTGTGGCCCAGCCTTAGGGGATCCTTGCTGATGTTTTCCCTTAGCAGTATCTGTTAAATCCTTAGTTGTAATCTGTTGCTGAGTTCCAACCTTAGGGGCACCTTGCTGCTGTGGTGCACCCTTTGCTGGAACTTCTTGTGGTGTGCCTTTAGTCTGGCTTTCAGACTGTGGTGCCGATTTTGGAGCAGCTTGTTGTTCACCAAGTATAGATCCAGCCTTTCCATTTCCCAGCAGCTGGGGTCCTCCTTGTTTAGGGGGGCCCTGGCTTTGCTGTTTGGGGGGTTCCTTGTCTACCTTCCTAGTCTGCTGTGGACTTTTTCCAGGACCTACTCTGGGCTGCTGTTCTCCAGGCAGCTTAGCTCCCTGCTGTGAAGCTGCTTTCTGTTTCTGCCCCCCCTCCCCGTCATCCCCAAACAGGCTTAACTTATTGACAGCAGAGGACACAGCACTGAGGGGATTGGCCCTGCTGAGGAAGTTAGAGGAGAACATTGTGGGGTCTTTCTCCTCCTCCTCGTCCTCCTCTTCGTCCTCCTCGTCCGAGCTGGGTTCTACAGGACTGTCCGAGTCCAAGCAGGAGCTGTCGGCACTTTGTCCCGCAGAGGCCTGGGGAGGGAGCGGGGCCGGGCTTGAGGGGAGGGCATCTACGGTCCCACTGCTACTGCTGCTGCTCCCGGGACTCTCCTCCGGTTCAGCGTCTACATCAGACTTCCTGCAGGCACAAGAGACAGAGAGAGAGAGAGAGAGAGAGAGAGAGAGAGAGAGCATTAGAGTGTGAAAAGGGAGGGAGGTATAGCATGAGATGAAAGGGTACAAGAGAGAGATTGCGAGAATCACTGAAGCACATCATTAATACGGCCAAGCTCAATACACACCAGAGAGAGAGAGATAAGGAATCATATGCAAACACAGCAGAGATGGAATAAGATGGATCTCCTGTTCCTCTACGTGCATCATCTCACCATGCCGTGCATACAATATGGGTGTATCTTTAGCTGTCGATTGTAGGCTACATTTTACATTTGGCAGAAGGAGAACCAGAATGCTTTCCGTGTCTGAGAGACGTTAAGCGACCATGTTCATATTAAAAACGGCCTCTATTGTGACCAAAATGATTCCCTCTTATCTTGATTTACTACTACTAGACTGGTGCTTTCAGCACCATGGACAGCAACAGAGGCGCCCTATTGATCACAATATTATAGCTCCCTCGAACCCTACAGTCAGTATTACAACACAGACTAACATAAGGGTGGACTGCTTTCTGAATAGGTTATGCTACTACATATTTCAAGTTACTGCTCACGTCCTCCCGATTGTATTTGAATAATTATTTTAATAATTGTAGGCTATTTCTACTATAGATGATGTAAACTTTATTTAGCCTACACATTCATCCAAATGGCAAATGTCGACATATCGATGAAATAAAATTAAATAGTCTATCTTACTGGTATTTACCGTTTTAAAACAACATATCCTACACTACAATAGGCTACAGACCGAACGATATGGCCAGAGACTAGTTCATCAAGGTTCATCAAACTCAGATCACATAGCAGCAACTTCGGCTATAGTGGTATTGGCATCTTGTCGTGATTATTAACGAGAAGCATTAAGACTCGATTTAAACAGTCAGCAGAAGGGACGAAATTATGACAGTTCCAACCAGAGCTATAGCGTGTCGAAATCGCATTACCACTTATTTGTGTCCTTGACATGGAATCTATTCGGATTTCAGATAATCAATGTTTCCCTCTAAAAAAACTACCAAGGATTATTCAAAATCACACATCAATGCGGACACCTGGCAATGCCCTGTCATCGGTGGCATCCCCCCATCTGTAATCCGCTGTGTACCCGCTGATCTCCTCCCTCCCTTCAGATGAGCATCCTTCACCTCCACGGCCACAATGTCAAACGGCGCGGCGAAGAATTCACGTAAGCCGACGTAAATTGTACCTTTTTGTGAGTTGTAATAGTAGAGTTAAGTCCCCATCTTCCCATTTACCTCTTCGGATAGCCCCTGTCGTGTCTAACTGATTGACGCGGGACGGAGGGCACGGAGTAGCTAGAGCGCTCAGCATCCACCCCGCCCCCCACCCAGTGCGCATGCGCCGTATCTGACAAACGCCTATATCTCGTTCGGACACTACAATTAAAGGGATACGACGCGTTATGTCACAAAATGTGAATCCATCTCCTCAAGTCATGGTAGTCCAAGTTTATTTAGAAAGACATAAATTTATGTTGACCTGTTTCACAAAAATATATCATTAATCATTCCACCTCTAAATGTTGGAATAAAATCATTACAGTCTGAAGCCCGACTGTGTTGATTACAAGATTATATTCATAATAATCTGATGTGATGATTTATTAAGACATGCCAGAAGTACCCTTTCTCTGATCCTTATTTGAACAAACCCAATGTGTGCTCTCACAGTGTTTCAAACAGTTCTGGAAACTCCGGAAGCCCTGATCGTTGCTTTTGGCACCACCCAATAGAAGAATAAAATCCTCTTTTCCATATATGGTGTGATTACAGGGTAAAATGTCTGCTGGAGTACAGCTGTGTGTTAGTTGTTTGGTCTCTTCGTGCACATTATAGAGGCTTTGTTTGGGTAGCATATGAAATATGAGAATGAAGACGCCAAACAGGAGGGGAAAATCTACAAGGAAGCATGAATCTCCAGTCTAAACTGTATTCCCCCTACACTCTCCCCGTGGCAGGTGTCTGTGCTATAACAATAATCCTGGCCACGTCAAGTGAGGCTATGACAAGAGACTAATTTTTGAAATACAAAATTACAGTTTTCATATAAATAAAGTGTTTTGTATTGTATTGTACAACAACGTATTGCATTACAAGTAATAGTTATGTAAAATCGTCAATAGAAACCCAATGGTCTTTATTATAAAAGACATTGTACTTGCTTGCTCATGTTTATTTTTTTTAATTTACAGTCTTATTTTATAGTAAATGTACCGACCGGCCTGCTCCAGTCTACCAGGAAGTCACGGCAACATGAGGGGATGTGAGGAAAGGCCACTCATCTCTCAGCCATTACAGACCTTTCATCTGGCATGAAGGAGATTACACACCAACAGAGACTACTGAATCACCAGGGGACAGCGTTTATCTGGGGTTTATATAAACACATTAAACACAGAGACACGCACACGGCACACGCACACGCAGACATACAGTACAAGCAATCAGGCTCGCAGATTCACAGGGACGCGGGTTCCTTCGTACTCTGTATGGTGAGAGTAAGGGAAGCGTGGGGGCGGATGAGCGATATGGGGGCGTGAGGAGAGACTGCGTCACGGGCGATGTGTGAGCAGCAGGAAGATGGGTCGCCTTTTGGAAAGCACCGAATTTGGTTTAAACACATGCAGAGTCTTATCAGCCATATATCCATCTGGGCCGACAGCCATGGCATGACCGCGGAATCTCTAAAAGGAGGAAATACTTACAGCCATCTTAAACCGTTTCTATTAACATCATGCTATATCAAATCTGTGTATCTGTATTGTGACACACAAGTGTGATCATCCTTCCCCGCAATGTTATCTGCGGGGTATCAGAACCGAACTTGCGTTTGCAGACTTTAGCGTGGTAAATAGCGGCGGGATTAAGAGTGGATTTCCTTTTGTGCGGCTGCAAATTAAGTTGTGTTTATCAGCTCACACAATTATATAAGAGTGAAATCCGTCAGCAAACATATCTGTGTCCAATTAAGTTCTTTTAATCCTTTCACTACTTGTTAATTAAACAAACTGTCTTTTTCTCCCACATCAGATATGCCATCAGTCTGCAATCAGACACAAATTCTGTACTAACACAATTTTAAGGGTAGAGCCCTTGATTGTGATGTAACACCCCCAGAACTGCAACTTGTAACCCCAGCTCACTGTTTGAAGTGCAGAGGTGCACAAACGTATGGGCAGCCGGAGGGGTAGAAAACTCCTCTCTATTCCTCCCCATGCAGCACTCCTATAGGCTCTCACCATCTCCTTGTTGTTGTTTATGTTGTGTTTCCAACATAGACAGTGAGCTGGGGCAAAACGTTGCCGTTCCGGTGGTTCTACAAAAATTGAGGCATGTACTGCACCTTTGAAGCACTTATCTCATTTCACATCTGTTTCTGTGTCAGATATGACGGCATGTCCTGTCTGACAAGTGTCCATTCGGCTCCAGTGTTCTCAGGTCTGCTGCGATGATAGTAAGCTTTTACACTGCATTTGTATTCTTCACAGAACTGAAGCCTGACCCGTCTAGTCTCTCTGTCTGTGCATCTCTCGCTCTCTCTCTCTCTCATAATATTTCTTATCGCACTCATTTTAATTAAGCTGGAATGTGGGAGGATAAAGGAGTTATAACTCCCTTAGCTGTCATTTTTATGACACAGCAACCCAACACACGCACAATAATCAATTAGAGAATTCCTCCTCTAGAGTTCTCTTCAGATGGAAAACAAACCGTGTTAGCAACGCACCTCTGACGCTGACTCTTTAGAAAGGCGAAGCAGTTTTTCCCCGGCATGTTTTTCCCTTGCTCAGAAGTGGAGCGGTGTGGAGCGGAGACCTGCATGGATGCGCTCGTCTGTCCTCTCTGGGTCTCTAGGTCTCTGTGCCTCCGTGTGTTTGACAGGGTCACTTGTAATCTATACAGTAACCCGATCACACACACTTTGCCAGTTTCATTAAATTTACATATCTGCTCTGAGGAGGGGAAAATATGGACCCACAGTGCTATACTCCCCAGACGAACTGCCCAACGATACCAGAGAACCAGCTGAGGATCAATTACAAAATTACATAACTGACAACATAATTATAGGATATGATATTTATTTTATAAATATTTTATAAATATTTAAAAAAATAATGTAAACTTGTAAATGAATTTGTCAGAAAAATATAAATCAACTTATTTTGTGGTTGTTTTGTGAAGTTTTGTTGCATGTTTTAAGATCGATGCACCAAAGAAGCCTCAGATCTCAAACTTTATTTAATACACATGCCTCATCAACTATTGCCTAATCGAATAAAAGTGTATAAAATAAAGAAAGAAAGAGAGATTGTTGGAAAGGTTTTTGTTGGTCAACATGGGAATGTATTTATGTTCCTGTTCCTGTTTCTGTGTATTCAGTCCTGCACTTTGTAACATATATAAACACACAATGTGATTGATTGTCTGTTAACGTGATTATGCAACACCATGCACGATAAGACAGTTAGCCTACTCTACAGTGTCAAGCTAGCCTGTCGCTAGGTAACACTGGCTAGTGTGGTGCCCTCTGTCTCATTGGCATCACACAGCATAACTGCTAGGAGTCATCATGGATTGTCTGTTTGTCTGTTGAGTGACCACTGCTATCTGCCGTACTAAAAATACATTTAAAGGGCCAGCGCCTGCCAAGACCTTAGCATGAGCTCAGCCTTCAATTTTAGCGTGTGCTCCTTATCTTCCCTGCCGTTTTCTTATCTCCTTTTTACCTCTCACCACCCCTGTCTTCTCCCCTTCCTTTAACAGGATATATATCTATAGGTGATTCACGCCTATAGATTCACTGCTAACCAGCGACTGGGAGGAAATCAGTGCTGATCTCCACCCGAGGCAGTCAGACACATTCAGAGAAGCAACGCAAAGGAAGACATGTGAGAAGGAAAGGAGAGAGAAGAGAAGACACTGTGACAAAGTGGACCATTTGTATCAAAGTAGAGGGAATACACAGTCACGATAAGAGAAAAAGGCAGTGGGCACACGGAGGGGAGGAGTTATGAGGCTAAGAAACCTAATAATGCTTTAAAGAGGAACAGAAGGAAGAGGCAGCACATTTACAGCTGCTCCAATGTTAATCTAACCCTGTGGTGACAGTGGCACAGATGCCACTATCTCCGTTGAGAAAACCCTAGCTAATGCTGTATCTGTGTCAATGGAAATTGTTTACGTTATGATATAGTTGCAGTGCAGGGATTTTCCCCGGCATGCAAGGAGTAATGTGAACACATTGACGCCAGTACAAGTGGCATGTATTAATGTTGCGTAATGTCCTCTGTATCAATCCCGGCCCCTCGCTTGCTCCTCCCTGCTTTCCCTTGTATGGTCCTCTCTGTTCCCTGGGCCTTCCCCTCTACCTATTACCTCCCTCACCTGTTTCCCATTCCCTAATCATCCCTAGTGTATTTAGTCTGTGTTCTCTCCTGTCTCTGTGCTAGGTTTTCGTCATTGTTTCCGTATGTCATTGTTTGTCTATGCCGTAAACCATGTTGTCCGTAGCTCCTTGTTATTTCTAGCTCCATGTCTTTCCTAGCTTCCATGTTAGTTCCTAGCTTCCATGATATTTCTAGTTTCCATTTTATTTCCTAGCTTCCATGTTAATGCCGAGCTACCTTGTTTATGCCGAGCTACCTCTTTAATAGTTCTAGTTACTTTGTGTATTTCCAAGCCATGTGTATTTCTAGGCTTTGAGTATAATTCTTAGGCTCGGGTATTGCTCCTAGCCCAGTCTATACTGTCTATTTTGCCTTGTGTGCCTACTCTGTGGAGCTCTATTAGGGCGCTTTCACACCTGTAGTTCGGTTCATTTGGTCCGGACCAAGGGTAGAAATTTAAACGTATAATTTCTCAGCCATTAAAGTCCATTTTCACACCACACTGTTTGCTCTGGTCCGAATCAGTTGAGGAGTTGGTGAAATGGACCAAAATTCAGTAAAAAAAGTCACGTGACAACATGCACATCACTCATTGGCCAGATCTGTCCTTTCCAATTCCCTGAGCTGTTTGCTAAATAATGTGAAGATTTTGCTGTTCTTGTGTGTTTTCGAAAGTTGGGACCTAATATGGTCATCAGACCAAATTTCTATGAGGCTCCGCACCTCCTCACGACTGCAAATTTGTCTGTGAGTTTCCATGCTGCTTGCATTGTCAAGAAACACTTGTCCTCCCATAATGCACAGTGCAGCTGACTACGGCAACTGGTTTAGTCCAAAAACACGCAGTTCTTCCAGCAGTTGGGTCGGCTCGAGGTCGGATAACGAACCGCTCCAGAGTTCGTTTGAAAGCGTACTGAGACCAACTCTTCTAGGAGGTCTCAGTACGCTTGTTTGGTCTGAGCACCCGAGTGAGATTGCTGCATTCACACCTGCTCAAACGAACCACACAAACAGGAAAAACTAACTCTAGTACGATTCCACAAACTAAAAGAGGCAGGTGTGAAAGCGCCCTTAGACTCCCTGGAACCCTGAACTTGGTTTGCTCAGAGTCTCCACTTGAGTCCAAACCTGAAACAATGGGATTCAGCCTATTCGTTGTGCATTCTGTTGGGTTGAAGATGCCCTAGAGGGGATCTCCACTGGAAGATGTTCAAAGAGGAGTGGTGCAGTGCTGAGGTCTAGACAGCACGCCGTATATAATTGAAGAGGTGTAAAAGAAGCTGGAAGGTTCAGGCTTCCCGAGTACTCCTGCCTCTCAGTGTACAATGTCAGAGGTTATCTGTACTCAGTCAACAAGTAGGCAGACAATGATCAGTATGTACTCATATTTGAGGACACATTTAAAGGAGATCTCCTTGGGCTTGTTTGTGTTGGTTATATATCACTTTGTAATACACCAGACTAACGCTTTATTTTACCCTGACAATATTATAATCACAATATTACTACTTAAATATATGATTTTGTGGTCTATTCTATCAATATACTTACAATGATCAATTTCATAGTGCAATTTAAATTAAGTGTTAGTGTGATTTCTGCCCTGGAAAGACCAACCGGATTTCCATATGTAGTGTACACATCCATAATAGCCGAGTAGCCAAATGCCATGTGGTCCCTCAAAACTCACTAATTTGGCAAAACTTGTGACACCTTATATGCACATATCTCCATTTTGTGTGCAGGGACTCGTGGTAACTCTGCTCTGCCCCCTCTGGCCAATAAATAAACACTAACTCTTTATATAAAAAATAGTGAGAACTAAAAGCCTTTATTGATGCACTGTGGAACATGAGCCTGTATTACTAGCTATCAGGACTTGTTTGACCTTGACATGTCTTTCCAGAGATACCGATGAAGATGAGAAGAAGGCCTTGCATGTGTGCTATGAGTGTGTGTCCCAATTATTCTGTGATATGGAGACCCTGGAGAACAGAGGCAGAGGCATCACTTTCTGGTGTGGCTTTCATCTAGGAGTTATACTCTAATATCACCTTCACTAGCACCTGCCTGGCGTTAGCCTGTGGAAAAGCAGAGAGGTTGTACCACCTGCTTTGTGTGTGTGTGTTTGTGGATGCATACTGTACTACTCTACCCATGGACAGGATCCATTCTCTCATAAAATATTCACCAGCCGCCACAGGGTCCCAGCTGCCTGCTGCTGAATACATACACACTGCTGTCTCATTTGGTGCTGATCAGCTGAACATAATGCGTACATAATGCTTTTACATTAGACTTCTGAACAGTGTATTTTTTGAGATATTAGATAATATTTTAGTGCAACTTTGGTGCAAATTGAAATATATATGTTTAGCAACCTTATCATGCACAGTTCAATGACGTATGCGGTTTCACATTGAGTGACCGTTTCAGTATGGACGCGGAAACCTTTTTAAACAGAGGAGAAAATGGTAGTGTGGCCGTGTGGTCAAAAACGCAGTTTTACCCGTGTAAAAATGTACCCGTGCTAGTATGGATGTGGCCTCAGTCAGAGTAACGTTTGCTTGTTAGCTCCTCCTGTCAGTTGAAAGCTTGCCTTCAGACGATCCTGGTGCAAGTTCACTATTGTGTGACTGGGGCCTATATTTATCTAGGAACCAGCATACAGTTGAGTTGCTGTCAGCTTCCAGGGCTGCCACAGTGAAAAGGTCAGCATGATGTAACACGGAAGAGGGAGAGATGAAGGAAGACATGGATTAGAGGAAATCACAGTTTCTCTGGGATTACACACAGATTAACGACGCGGCTCTCCTGGCCTCACACGCATCTGCTGACATACATGCAGCGACCACACAACCTGCACCAAGCCCCACCCTACCAGTCACTGATAACCAGTAAACAGTCTACGGAAATTTCCGACAGACTAGGCTGGACTCCCTATTTTTAGTTCTGCTAAACAGCATTATAACTTTACATCTGGCTGACTCGTTCCTTTTATCAAACTTGTGGGGTATGTGTGTTCGGCCGGCCGAAGCCCAAGATGCTGGATAAGGCAGCAATATAATTTAATGTCTTGCATGTCCCCTAAGAGGAGAGGAGAGAACATTGAAGGAAAGATAAGGAGAGGACAGCATAGAACATAAAGGAAAGGAAAAAGAGAGGAGAGGAAAATCATGGAAAAGAAAAGGGAAGGAAAGGCAATGACATGATAGGAAAGTACACACATTTACTCTTTGTACCCTTTTGTCTTCCCTATCCATGTTTCTCTTCCATCCCACTGCTCCCATCTCTTCAGGAGAAAGTGAGATGATCTATGCCTCCCTCCCACTCCCTCAGCTATCTAAATGTCTTGCATGGTGTGTATGCTTGGATGGGTCCCAGGTGGGAGCTGTCAGTTAATGAAATTAATGGTAGGCCTTCCACACATAATACTATATGTACAGTATGCACAAATGTAAATGTAAAGTAATATACTGTTTGTACACACATATACTGTACACAGTACATACATACAGTACATGCATGCATGTGTACATGCACAGAGAAAATACAAATCATTTATAAATACACATTTTAGAGCGCTCATTCCCTTTTGGGGTGCTATTATTAATTCATCCATTTACTGCTCAGTATCTCAACTGACAATGCAGTATCTCAACAGCCGTGTGATTGAAAGTGCATAGTGGATGAACATGTGTTATTTGTTCATTCTAATGTGTTGTGTGTAAGCATGTGATTGAATGCGAGTCTTCATAATGTCGATTGGTGCTAACACATCACAGAAATGCACCAACCTGATAAGAAAAATGGCTGGTGCTGCTGATAGCAGATAGCGTTTCAACCTTTATTCTCCTATTACAGATTAGATTGGAGGGTGTACCATTTGGTATTTGACCTTAACATGTAGAAATTGGCATGCTTAAAATTTCAGGAGAGATAACAAACATAACAACACAAACATTCATATTACACCATGATTCAAAATATGACAATTTTCCATTCTGGACAGTGGATACTGGAATAAGGTAAAATCATATATGTTGTTTATGATGATATTATTTGAGATTCGGGAGCTTGTTGCCCATTCAGAATATATATTTCACTTGGCGTCTTTATGGCCGTAATGTTGCCATTTTAAACTAATCAGTCTGTTCTTGCCTTAAAATGTGAATATAAGTGGACAATTAAATTAGGTTATTTGGGGTTTGTTGTTTTTTGTCTCTTTCAGAATAATGGCATCAATCGGAATATTGTGTGCACTTAAATGTACTGAATAACTACATTTCAATTACTGTATGTGAGTTTGTTTTGAAATACAGTATCAAAGGTGGTGTGGTTTGACCTTAGCACCACTGACAAACCTAATGCAGAATTTGAGCAACCATTCATTTTAAATGCTTTTAATTTGTGTTCTGATGTTAATAAGAAGATTGAGGTGAGCCGTGCATATCACTGATAACCAGGCTTTGGCAGTCTTTCATCTCATGTCACACAGACACTTTTGATCTCAAAGCGACATGCTGTTTTACCATTCATAACAAAACCATTATCTTTGTAAACTGATTTTATAAAACATAAATTCTGTGTTTATGATATAGTGGTTAATTTGATGTTCATCTACTCTTTTTACAGTTTTTTTTCAGATATAGATTCATAGAAAGTATAGATACATAGAAAATCAATGAAAACACGTATCGTCAAGATTACAGCAAATATGGATAGATTACATTAGGATACTCATGAACATTGATTGACAGATGAAGAAAGAGTTTAGGCTTTTAATCCTCCTACTGTATAAAGGGATAGTTTGGTATTTCCAAAGGCTGCTCAGTGTTTAAAAAGTTATACCGACCCATGTTCAAAAATCTGCAGCCTTGGTGAAAATAAAAGGACACACGATGGGCCACACTCACACACGTTAGAGTATAACAGATGAGTAGCTAAAGGGACGATTGGCTGGAGTGTCCCAGGGGCCAGGCCGAGAGAGAGAGAGAGAGAGTGAGAGAGAGTGTGAGAGAGAGAGAGAGAGAGTGTGAGAGAGAGAGAGTGAGAGAGAGAGAGAGTGAGAGAGAGAGAAAGAGAGAAGAGGGACTTGAGATGATTGTGGGAGCTGAACAGGTTCAAAGCCTGTTGCTATGGCAGCCATGTGGAATAAATCAGCAGTGTGAATTCCATTCTCAAATGCCTTCAGCGCACAACTCAGGTAGCGCTGCACAGAATTAGAATGAGGAAAGGGTCTGCTTTCCCAGTGTGCACATCATACAGAGTTTATGGCAAATGAACCACATTGATGCCTCATTAAACTTACTGGTCATTTTTGACTTAATGGGGATTTTGACAAAATCACACAGGTGACAAAAAGTGACTGTCCATCTTTTAATGACAGCTATATTTATAAGGACTACAGAAAACAGAGTATTTTAAATTTCAAACAAAAAAGAATAGTTAAAAAATACATAGCACACAAGTCCGGATTGAATAGAGGCCAGTCTGTTGGAGAAATAATGAATTTTGTAAACACAAGTCAAAACAATAAAGTGACAACATGGTCAACCCATCGGCTATCGGTCTGACGACGATTTAGCCTCTGGGGGCAAGGGCCAATATTTCTGGGGTTCCAGTTTAGCCAGTGGATATACGGGTAACGGATATTCAGGCCAAAACTGCTGGTCATTGTTTACAGTCCGATTAGCAACTTGAGACACAGACAATAGACAATTATTTCCGAGATTGCATTTCGGCCAATGTGTTCCGCCTTCTTTTTCTCTCCACACGGACTGTTTGCCTGCATGCAACCAAAGCCTGCTCAAACGTGATTGGTCAATACTACTCGGTCTATAAGCGGACTACAAACGGAAACCAGGACACTTCCGATATCAAAATATTGTGCCGTTGCCTTAAGGTTCTACATTCATATGCAGATATCTGTTTATAGAGATTACAACATGGTTCGATTAATAAGGCACAGACTTGACATGAAAATGTCAAGATCCCCCCCGGACTAAAGTATATTTTACGAGAACTATCTCTTATAATTGGCTTCTCTTTCGCTTCAGATTGTCTGTCATCACAGGATTAATAGAATAATTCATGAGGCTGACTTCTCAGTCCGTCCAATGACGCGCTTGAATTGTCACTTGCGGCGGTGGTGATTATGAAGCCCATGCCAGACTATAGAGAGAACCGAAAGATAAATGCAGAGAAGATATAATCCAGTTGGAATGAACAGATGATATTTTCAATACACAATTAACCCTACCGGATATTCACACACAGGCCACTGTGAATTTCAGATAAATACAATATACAACACACACAATACTGTTGGTATATTTAATCACAAATCTAAATGTGATCATATACACTAGTCACACAATATTATTAACACTTTTTCTCTATTGTACTGTTACTAAGTGCTAGAATATTAATCACTTTGATTGATGGTATTTAATTTATATGAATTATGTCTACGTGAATTTCAACACCTGTGGTATTACAAAGTCATACTGTACATTTTGCAGCTCATATCATGAATTTAGTAATATCATGAAGCTTCAAGCTCATTTCACTATATGAATGCAATACATTATAACACTACGCTTTCAGTTTACTCTAAGACAACTACCCAATGGAAAAGTCTATATATAAACCAAAATTTATAAGTTAAGTTAATACAATACCAAAAAAACACCCTTTTATACCACAATACATATAACATTTCCTCTTTTTAGCATTATGAGCCATTGTATCAATGAGACAGGCAGGGAACAGTCTGTAGTTGGTGGATGGTTTAAGTTCCTCTAGAACCACTGATGTGTCCAGTATACAAAACCTCCCTCAGTCACAGTTCTGCTCCAGTGACCTCTGCTCGACACAGACCAGCACTGGGCCTCCCTGGTCTCACATACTTTGTACTAGGACCTGTACCACATATTGATGTTTACACATATGGAAACCATTTGCATATGTGCTAAACAAACAAACAAACAAAAAACAAAACAAAACAAACTTTCTAGCAGAGTGAGTCTGACCTCTTTAGTCTCTGTGTGTGTGTGTGTGTGTGTGTGTTTGTGTGCGTGCGTGCGCGCGCGCGCTTGCGTGTGTGCATGTGCTCCTCCCGTCTACGAGGTGTGTCTTGGGGCGCGGTGTGTGTTCTCTCCTCCCCTCCCCTTCCTCTCTCCTCCCACAGGAGTAGCGTACCTCCTTTTGTTCTTCTTGCGTTTTTTGTCGGAGCACCACACCCTCTCGCAGTACTCCTCCACCTTCTGAGCGTCGCCGTAGCCAATCAGCTGGAGGAACTCCTTGTACCACAGCCTGGAGTGAGGGCCCGGGGCCCGGGGGCTCACGCCGGGGCCCGCAGAGGAGGGGCAGGGGCAGGGGCCGGGGTCTCGCTCTCCCTCCCCGCCGCCGCCGACTCCTCTCTCCCCCTTGTGCAGCATGGAGCCGACCGCCTCCTCCCTGAACACGTGCAGGGCGACGCGCAACAGGGTGTGCACGTAGCCGTGCTCCACCGTCTGGCACACGTACACGCCCGCGTCAGAGCTCCTCACGTGCAGAAGCAGCAGCCCCTGGGAGGTCGCGATCACGCGGTCGTCACCGGCAACCTGGAGAGGGGAGGGACACACAGGGGTGTGTGACAGTATAACACCTGGAATAACACCTGGAATAAAGAGTGGAAGGTGGCGTACGCACAAGATGGCCCATTATATATGTTAATCACCTTGAGACATTGTTACACCAATCACTTTTTTGGACGGGTTCAACTTTACATGTAACTTTACAAACAGAGTTTACAAAGTGCTTTGACAGTCAAAACAAAGCAGAATACTATAGAAAAAAGATATGGCGATGTGAGTTAAGAATTCAAATTAGGGGAATAATACTTTGATAATAATAATAATAATAATAATAATATTAATATTAATAATAATAATAATAACAACAACAACAATACAAATACTGTAGATTTGGATTGATTAAATAAAAATAAATAAAAATATTTACAGTTTGTACATTTATATAATTATGAATTAAAATAAATAAGTAAACAATCAGAATAAGTAATTAGAAGGACGACTCACTTCCTGCTTGTGTTCTCCGCGCTGCAAGAACCAGAGGACCCTGGCCTGCAGCGATCTGGGGCGACACTCCAGCAGGGTGCTGTTACTCTCCACAGCGTATACCGGCCTCTCCTCGGCCCTGTGCCCTTGCTCGTCTAAACACACACACACACACAACATAAAGAGAGCAGTTGGGACCTCTCAGGGAAACCCACACAAGTCCCTACTTGCCAGTTCGGTGGGAGGCAATGTTTTATCACCCTCCCTCCAGCCCGCCTTACAGTATGGCCCCTATAAGCTGGACTGGAAAACCACCATCTCATTAACCTGAACACTATCTGTTAGAATCTCAGGCGGGCTTTTATATGAGGATCTACATCCTCTGCCGCCACTGACAGCGTACAACAATACTACACAATACAATGCATTGGCGAAGCAGTGGACGAAACACTCAATGTGCACACATTGCACCCCCCCCCCCCCACACACACACACACACACACACACACAAACACCCACCCCCCCCCAC
>JAODLI010010052.1:0-26069 GCA_027575585.1 Percopsis omiscomaycus | reverse complement strand
ATGAGAGATATTGTATCTGTGTTTTCTCTGTATTGTATTTTGTGTTATTTGGTGTTGTGCTTAGTGATGTCTTGTAATACTGCAGAATGGACAGAGTCCAATACAAATTTCCCTTCGGGGACAATAAAAGTATATCTTATCTTATCTTATCTTAATTACACTGTAATGGATCTTACCGGCTTGTGGCGTCCTAAAGCACTACTGAGCGGTATTCATCCAGCATTCACTTCCGTTGTTTCTCAAAAACAAACTTCTAAGTGTCTAAACTGCTCTCCTTCTCCACTGGTAGTATGTATTCTCAAGTTAATCATGTTTGTCGTTGTGGAGTTTTTGAGAAAAAAATGGAAGTCAGCTGTGGATTAAAATGCTTATTACAATTACAATTAGAAGAAACTTTTATCCAAAGCGACTTAGAATTACATGGAGCAGATAGAGGTTAGGCATCTTGCTCAAGGATGCTTACAAATAGGGCAGGTAGGCCAGCTCTGGGGCTTAAACCCACAACCTTCTGGCTGGGAGTTCAACACCCAGACCACTAGACTATCCTGTCCCCTCGTACTTATGTACTGTATGTACCCTGCTTATCCAGTGCAGACTCATGAACAATAGATTAGGTTTTACCTGCGTGAGGATTTATATTGAGTTCAGGAAGCTAATGAGTCAAGAAGGTTTAACAAAAGTACAGTGGCTTCACCTTTAAATGATGACATATAGACAGATAAATAGATACTTTATTGATCCCGAAGGAAATTCAAGCATCCAGTAGCAGCATGGTATATTACGGTATATTGGCAGGAATTCAATGTATTTCTCACAGAATGGAGAATTAGCAGTAACTAATTACGGTAATATCGTACTGTATCTATTTCTTATTAGTCAGCAGTTTGTTTATTAGTGTTCTGCTGAAATGGCTTTGCCCTTTTACCATGTGCCAATATAGACAGGGTCATTGTCTGTATCCAAAGACAAAGTGTTTCATTGACTGCTGTCACTGCTTTCTAAATGTATATTGTAAGTTATAACGTTGTCCCAAACAGCATAAACGTTTGGGTTTGGCAGCACTGATAAGTCAGTACTTTCCACTTTCCAGGAAAGACCTTAAACAGTCAATCTTTCGATATATTCCTTGTGCAGATACATGTGACAGCAGCAAAATGCCGAGGGCTGACATGTATCCTTCACTCACATGCTGCTAAATCAGTGGCAAACTCAAACGATCAGGTGGGAAATATGGAATGACGGCGCCCCCCCCCCACCATCATGCTGACATGGCCAGAGCATTTATCATGTAAATCATCCCAAGGACCTGCCTCAAAATGACACACACACACACACAAGACACTGCGAGGAAATAAATAATTAAAAGCCCATCCTCTGATGTGAGGTTCCTAAATGATAGATGACGAGAGGCACGCCGGCTTGAGAGTCCTTGAGCCCTTCGAGAGGCGGCGGCCAGGGGGCGAAGGACACGGCAGTTAGGTGGGTACATGAATTCTGGGATAAAACAAGCTGTCTGAAAACTAGGTTCAATGACGGGCCAGACCAAGAAAACCGAACTCTTAAACCTTCCATCACCGGCAACAGGCCTTTCAAAGCACCGAGCTTATGCTTCCGCTTGAGATATCTTCCCTCAGAAACACCGACACATTTACAAACACCATACAAAAAATATATGGGGTTTTGTTCATTTCATTTTGTCTTGTGTAATGTGTGTTATTATTTTGAGTTATACAAGTTGTCAAAGTGCTATATTTCTGCAACATACCACAGAGCCAAAATCCTGTACCTTTGGGACTGTTCAGTGGCTAAGTTCAGTTCAGCGAATGAATGCTTAAATCAGCTTAGGTTTGTGCCAAGTAAGGCATAAAACGTGTAATCTTAACATAATTTTTCTTTAATTCAATTATTAACTTGTCACTTTGAGATATTAATGCATGCCTGTATGACTTGCTAAATTCATCAGCTGAGGCGTGAATTAAATAAATAAAAAAGACCTAGTGAGTTACAGAAGGCGGAAGGTGAAGAGAGACCCACTTTTTCCTCCTGATGCACTTCTTTTTTTCCTCCTTTTACACGAGCCAAAGTCAAATTTACATTAAACCCAATCCACCTCTAGCTAACAAATTAAAAGGGTATTCTGGCCAATTGTATTAATTAATTAATATAATTAATTGTATGTATATAAATAACTAATATTTATATACATACAATATTGATGCTACCTAAGCCCCATGTAAGAAAATATAACATACAATACTTACGGCTGAATGAGAGAGGAAGTACTGTATGTACAGATATTATTAAGGTGTGTTGCCTGGCAAAGTGAATATCCTGCCAAAATGTATTAATCTTTACATTCCCAGAAAGCATGCATATACTGTATGCCATTTACATTTACAGCATTTAGCAGACGCTTTTATCCAAAGCGACTTACAATTACATTGTTCTATACCATGGAGCAGGTAGGGGTTAGGCATCTTGCTCAAGGATGCTTACAGGTAAGCCGACAATGGGGCTCAAACCCACAACCTTCTGGCTGAGAGTCCAACACCCAAACCACTCGACTATCCTGCCCTGCCCCGTATGTCCCAGGTTTATAGCTAGAGTAGTGTAGTTCATATTATGTAGTTTAACAGGGGTAATTTATTATTTCTCTGTATCTATCTAGCTATTGTGGAGGCACACATAACAAAATTACCACAAGACTATCTAAATAGGAATATAAAGTTAGATTTTATTATCTTTATGCTTGTTGAAGAGAAAAAAGTACAGCTGCAAACGTCACACCCTACAGTATTTGTGCGAGCGCACAAATGAATATCTATTGCTTATAATTATTATTTAGCATGGACCTGGAAATTAACAACTTACTTTGTTCAAAAAGGAAATGACTGTTCTGATCTGCCTTTAGCATTTATGTGCCAGCTCAACAACAAAATGAAAACTGCAGACCATTCACATCCAGTGCATTTAAGGCTTTCCTGCGGCCCAGGGCACCGGTGATGAAAGCCAGGCCAGGGGAGGTTTGTTGTATTCACAGTCTTTCATGTGACAAAAGCCACATTTAGTGCATGACTTGCAAACTATATAGCTTGGGCGATCAAAGGGGATTTCCCTCCATCCTTCCGCCGTTGCATTGGAAACTGTTGAAACGGTGTTCCAGTGCCTTTAACAGGCACGCGGTATGTTTACACTTTAACTGTTCTGGTTTGATGATGTGAGAATCCCTGGCACTGCTGCTGTGATTAGGTCTATAGTAGAAGCGAGCAAGCGAGATGAGAAATGATCTGGCATGCATGTGAATGGGCTGCAATGAGAGTGCATTGTGCGCACACAGATTTTACCTTTACCAACTTTTTTATTTGATGTGTACCCAGCACTATAAAAGACTTTCCATCCCTCTCTAAACTCTGAGCCAGGCGTGACAGTTCTCTTTTTTCCTCTGACAGCTCCAGGATCATAACATATTGTAATATAAGCCCAGATAAAATGAGCCTCAATTTGCCTGTCTTAGGGGCCCTGCTGAACGTGACTGTGTGACTGTGTGACTGTGGCGGGGAACACTGCGCTATATTCACTGCAAGAGATGCGATTAGGCCGGACCTGAAAGATGTACTCATTCACGCGTGACCCTCTTCAATATGTCACCGCAAAAGCTTGGAGCGATAAAGAGTTTGGTTGTGTAGGCCTGTGGCTCAAAGCTCTCTCCATTCACTCCAATGTGAAGGGGGAGAATCTACATATAAAAACACAGTTTTCTCCATACACAGTAGGAACTAGGCCTAGCTGGAAAGTTTCCAGGTTTGATAAGTAGAATTCTATAGACGAGCTAGAAGAGGTTTGTGTGTATTTCTGACTGCTGTGTATTATATCAATAATGCGTCAAGATACCATCAAAGAGCTTCAGAATAGGTCCCCTATAGTAAAATTCAGGGACTTAAAAGTGCTGGACTCATCTGCCTAACATGTCATTTAGCCTAAATTCCTCTCTGAAAAAATGAAATAATTGAATCCTGCTACTTGCACTTATAGCCAATCACGTCAGGGCATGTTAAAAAAAGTGCTAACTGAAAACTGAATATTCATTTTGAAGGGAGGGAAGTCTGTCCAGTTGGAACATTGAATGAGCCTATAAACTCTAGCAATATGCTTCGATCCAACAGTATCGTGTTGCCCGTTGTGTTTCCATACCACCGGTCCAAAAGATAAGCACGCCGCATTTTGTTGCCATTGGAACTTGCAGGCATTTAAGTGATTAGCAGCCGCTGAAATACACATGCGTCTGAGCCTCCGGCGCGAAAGCTGCCCTGCTCTGTTCAATTTAACGCCATGTTGCTCCCGTCTTCTTAAACTGTTTGCCCGTGTCGTTCCTAAGCAGTCCGTCCCGTCTCCCGTCTCGTGGGAGGGGACGCGTGGCCACTCTGGCAAAGACGGGTGACCGCTACCTCCTGCCTAAAAACTCCCCCCCCCCCCCCCCGCGTCACGTGGCTCAGATTTAATTAACTCCAGAACCGGCTGACTTGCAGCGGGAGGGCTGCCGAGAACTGTCTGTCAGGGGCCTCCTGTCAAGCTGCTGAGGGCTATGCTAACTACAAGGGTGTCAAGCTAGCGCAGAACACTGACGCAGGGTGGAAGCTGTCCCCCCCCCACCCTCCGCCGTTACTGAAGTGCAGATAAAGCTACGCCAGGATTATTTTGAGCGCTACAGGCAAACACTTCCCTCTCCACTCCACCCCTCACCTTATTGATATCTCTCCTCCCTCCATCGCCCAGACGTCACTCCCCGTTTTTTAACCCAGCCGCTTAATTGGGCCCTACGGTTAAACAACTTAGTGGGGTCTTGGTGATGAAGCGAAAGAGGGTGGGGGGAAGAGACCGGGAGCCAGAGAGAGAGAGAGAGAGAGAAGGAGAGAGAGAGAGAGAGGGAGAGAGAGAGTGAGCGAGAGAGAGAGAGAGAGAGAGATTCATATTTATCTTATACAAAACTATGACAAACAGTGTTTGCTGACACATCATAATTCAGACCCAGCTTGTTGGCTTCCCATTGCATTTCAGGAAGCCAAGGCAAAGACACACACACACACACACACACACACACACACAGTGACACAGAGTCTATGATAGCACATGCGGTATAATATGTGGCGGTCTCGGGCTCTGTGTCAAGGCGTGCCAAAGTGGCATCTACATTTAAAAGGGAACGCCATCAGCCTGTCGCGGCCCGGCATGTTCTGTACAACCGGTGACACACGAGCAACGCCACACAACAGTGTCAGCAGCACCAGACAAATGGACCCGCCCCGCAAAATGCTTGTACAAGCACAAACATATCTGGACGATTTATCTTCCTGACGGAAAATACATCAGAATGTGAAAGCACGTCAACCGCAGCCATTTTGTTTGGTATCAAATCTGACAATAACACATGGGGGGGGGGGGGCAGATGATAGCCAGCAAAAAAGGAAAGGAAAGTAGAAAATATAGCAATTTCAAACTAAAATCAGTTCATGTTTAATATCCGGTTGGCTTCCCTCCGGCTATGCACATTTCAAATGTGAAGGAACAATTCCACAGTTTGTTCTGCCTTATTATGACGCCTATGGTCACAGATAATTCGTTAATTTAAACTAAATATGAAATCTAGAGCAGAATATTCTGCTAGAAACTGTTCATGTTTCTTTCTAAAAGGCATTTATCTATTACCTGCTTTATGCAGACATCTAAGAAATTATCACAGCTACTGCAGTGTTACAAAAGGTTTGTTACACCAAAGAAAATGTTAAAACTGTTCAGATATAATCAGATAAATGCCATGGTCTGCACCTAAACAAGGCCTAAGAACATACAGAAATGTTTATGTTTATCTTGACTTGAATACGGTTACTTCTTGATTAAAATTTTTGAGGACCTCTTAACATCACGTTCAATATCCACTTCTAACCATCCGCTGTGTATCTTGATTAGCTCCTGAACGACAAACACTTTCCTAAAGCAATGTGTAACTGAAAAATGGACAAGCTAAGTAACCCTGATGACTTGATGCTGTCCTTATTCTGGGAGAATGTTGTTTGCATGCAAGAACTGGTGGTTAACCGGTTCAACTGCTGACTAATATCCTGATTGTAAGTCGCTTTGGGTAAAAATGCTAAATGCTGTGAAAGTGAACGTACAGTCACATTCATCCTCCATGTCCGCTACGCTGCGTGCAGCCCACCTGAAGCCTCGCCGAGGGCATTAATCCTGCGGGATGGCTCCCTTTAGAGTCATTTATTCACAGTCGGGGAGGGGTGGGAAAAGCACCGCAGTCAAGGGTCAGTACTTGGCCACCCGTATCATCATAACCCAGGGGCTCCACCCCCCCCCCACCCGCGCTACAGGCCACAAAGGTACAGTCACACACCGGCACTGTAGCATGGCCTGCCATTTGGTGGTCATTCACTTTAAAACCAATCTGAGGCTGTCACACTTATTTGTTCTACAGGGACGTTTGAGTACATGTGTGGGTGGCTCTTTATTACCATTCCTGGAGTTAATTCAAGGGTTAGGCTTGACTTTTTTAGTTTGGACCTATAGCTGCGAGAAGAATGGACCACAAACATCTAATTAAAGCAATGTTACAGTAAACAGCCGTCAAACTACAGCAGCTAGTCCACAGGCATGCAACCAGAGGCTCACACATTGCAGTACACAGTAAGTACAAGGGTACATACTCATTAGACCATTAGGCCCCAGGCTGCTGCGGATTCATAAATACAGAAACAATGACAGTGTCTGGACACTTAAACAGCCAGCTGAACAACTCACATGACTGCAGATGTCTATCAACACAGAATGGCCTACATATGGCGTATAAAAATATACTGCTCCGGGCAAATATTTGTCAATTTAATAAACCCTTGATTTTTCTCATTCGCTGTTTATAACCTAAAGAGCTAAGGTCATTTCACTTTTATGAATGAGAATTGCCAGCCTTTCCAGCCTATAAAAGCTACCTTTTATATAATGTAAAATGAGTGCCATCTTTGAGAGAACGGGTTACCGCAGAATCACAGGGTGAGAATGACACGGCTCTTCATTCTGTGGTTTCTCACGTAAAGAGGACCCGCTGAAAGTTAGGCGGCACCTTCAGACACTCAAAAGCGACACCATTAGTGGTGTCGCTTTCTTGCCCTCTTTTCACCCAGCTCTGTGGTGGCCTGTCAACTCCGCTCCGCCTATAGCCGTCTCCAACTGTTGGCAGCGCCTCCGTTGTAAGCACTTATCTTCATGTGTTCCGGGTAGTTTCTCAGGCCTGTTATGCTGCGTACCGAGCCATAATGATGGAAATAGATCATGTTATACATGTGGTTCGATACATAGCATGAATACAGTAGGTTATATTTTGCTTTTAAAAGGGCTAAAACCGATACTTATTAAAGATATATTTGAATTTAATTTAAAGGACTAATATTACAGTCTTTCCGTCTTAGTCTTGCACTAATGTCCTCATTAGCCGGTATGTAGTGTTGTACAGTATGTGTGGTAAGTTAAAGAGGACAAGGTGTGTATGACATCACCTGGCACAGATTTGAGCCAATCCGATACAGATAGTTGCAATGATCAGTTTTCAACCTGTTCAACCTGTAGATGGTGCTCTTCCTTCAGTTTGATATTAGTGATTGGTTCCTCTTTAATATGTCTCTGCAGGTTATTCTGAAGCGGAAGCATTTTGAAGTATGAGCCCAACAATTAAAACTTATCTGGGGGTTTAATGCACAATTGTGTCCTAAACTTTGGAATGAATGCTTTATAGAACACTCCATCACATCCTTGTACAGGGTCGGTCCTCTGGGGTATCCAGACTTGCTCTAAAAATGTTTTTCAGGTGTAAATGCAGCCACATTTCTGTCATTGCATTACACCTCCGGCAAAAGCCTCACTTTTCATCCATCTGAGTGCGGTGGAAAACTTAAGTGCCCCAAGACCGTTTGGAAGCCTTAAAAGCATATTTTCTTTTTTTAAATTTGTGTTATTTCCTTTTCTTTAATCTCACAGCCTCCATTCCTCTTCTCACATAAATAAACAAATACGAAATGCTTTCATCCACCCGTGACGATTGGATATGAGCTTTTCAGCATCATGATAACAAGTCTAGATATTTTGAACATGTTATTGCCACTACAGCTGAGAGGTGGGCGTGGTGCAGGGTACGTGGATGAACTCTCTCTCGGTTCTCAGCCCCACAATTCAATTCAGTGGAAGTGTAGCCAATCCTAGGGGATGCTTTCTGACTTCTCAAGCTGCAGCCGGCAGACAATGACAGCGGCACCGGGCGCGTCCATTAGGGCTGTCAGTTAGCATGCCCATTGATTAATTGCACACTGCATGGCGGCAAATGAAAGCAGTTCTCAAGCCCCCCCCCCTCCCACACACACACACATAATGAAGTAAGAGTAGAGGGGAGGAGGGAAGGGAACCGGTGCTGGTGCGTTTATCACGCTGTCGTACATGTCATAAAGGCTCTGACACGTGTGTGGTGGGCGTGCGCTCGGGGCACGGGGGCGGCCGGTGCGTCTGCACATGTGTGACGGCAGTTGGAGGGAAAGTGCGAAGGCGTAATGATGATATCAATGGCGCACCGATTTATGTCTGCGTTTGTGGCTCCAGTGTTAAACTCAGTAGGAGTACTGTGCATGTGTCTGTGTAATGTCAGGCGTTGGTCTATTTTTTACCGATTCATATGTGTGTGTGTGTGTGTGTGTGTGTGTGTGTGTGTGTGCGTGACTTTTCAACAGAAGAGGTGTTTGTCTGTACTGGTTATTTTTGCACAGTATGAGTACATGTGAGGAAATGTGTGCTTTCTTTGATTTCTACCATGTCGAATGCACAGGCTGCATTAGTGTCACTGCTGGCCCTCTCTTCCTGTGCAAAGATGCAGCAGTCATTTACATTTGCAAGGTTCTCTTCAACGGGCAGACTTTTTATCCAGGCACTGCTGCACTGCTCATTATGTCATCTAGCAGGATATGACGCATCTGTTTAGTAAATAAGGCCTGATTAAATCATCATAATGTGATGAGGAGAATCATTTCGCATCTTAGCATGGTTCCTCTTGAAAGTGGAAAAAGGCTAGTTCGTAGGCCTACAACATACTGTACAGAATACAGAATATGATGTGTGTGTGTGTGCATATGGGTGTATCATTTTCACCTAATAACACTGGATCTTACGAGTACAAGTGCCAGAGAATGACTGTATAGACGCTGTGAATATTCTCCCAGTTCCCCTTTAAAATATTCCATTTATGTATAGTAAAAAAGTCTTTACTTTCCAAGTTACTTTGTAAAAGTAACTGAAAACACTGAACTATGAGGACACTTGTAGTAGGTATTTGCACTTTGTCCCAAAAAAGTGGGAGTGATTTCTCTGCCCAGCCGGGCTGGCCTCGACATATGCAAGTTATTTTGTGTGTTAATCCTGTAGAGAATGACACAGTGCCATCTACCAGATGGTGGGACGTTACTGACCTTGTAGAGACAACACACGGGCTCCATAAGAAAGGCATTTCCCTTTTTTAATGGGAAAACAGGGAAGGCCAGACCCAGTCATTGGTCCTACCGGTAATATTCCCTTGTCCAGGTGGACTGTGTGTGTGTGTGTGTGGTTTATGGGGGAACCAGTGTCTGTGTGTTTATAGTGAATGTCGGAGAGAGAGAGAGAGAGAGAGACAGAGAGAGAGAGACAGAGAGGGGGGATTTGTTTATGTAAATTATCTTGTTTACCCTTTTATGTGGCTCACTGATATACTGTATAATATATATATATATATATATATATATTATTTATATATTTTATGTGTCTTATCCTGGTAAATATGAGGGCCTGAGGTACAGTAAAATATGAATGAAATATACTGTACATTAGTATATAAAGATAGAGAGAGAGTGTACACACAAGCGTTTGCTTCTGTGTATTGGTTTACATGTGTGTTTGATGGTGTGTTTGTGTGGACGCGCACGTGTGCTTGCATGTGTAAATGAGTGTGTGTGTGTGTGTTCATTGAGCTAGAAAACAGTTGAGGACTGGAGCCTAATCATTCATTTTGCCCTGCAGGTCTTTCTTCAGTGTTTCCAAGCCGGAAAGGCTTTCCTGAATAGGGGCATTCATCATGGTCACATTAGTGCCCTCAAATCCTCCTCATACCATGATACCCCACCCGCCCACTGCTGTTGGGCATCGGATGCTGTGTCGGGAAGTGCAAAGATTCACACACTTTCTATCCATCCATCAGTCCATCCATCCAACCATCACTGCTGGGCAAAAAAAGAACAAGCTAAATATTAAACAAATCATTCTCAAAATCGGTTGGGCCCAGTTTCCCGGTCAATACGCAAGCAGAGGCGCACACCACAGGTCCATGGTGCAAGACGATCTAAGGTGTGGCCAAGACGTTTTTGCTCATTTTGGGACAGGTGGCGGTGGCGGTAATCTAATCCAACCCTAAAAGGGTTGGATTAGAATGAATAAATTATCAGTAGGAGTGGTGGGGGCTGTCTTCAATTCTCCCGGGAGGAAACTGTCAAAACTGTTGTCCTTGTTCGGGGGTGCACAGTGGCCAAGTGGGCACATTTGGCACATCTCTAATAAACCACCACGATACAGGCGCATATATATTTTGTTTTATGATTAAAAAGGTTAAGGACAGTAGTCGTTCGTTAAATGATTCACAAAATAGGCCATCATAATATACACAAAAGTGGCGTGTGTGATTTTGGATAGGTGTGTGCTTAGTGCACCTTAGCCTAAAGCCCGGAAACTACCACACAACGCCTGCGTGTTCGCTAAGACGTGTTCTTACCATGCGGAGACGCTAGCGCAGTATTTGGTTTAATGTGACACCAAACTAGCACTGCGCCGGCTGATTCTGACACTGACACACCTTCTACTGCGCCCCCCTCGCTCATTTCGGCACAAGTGATGTCATGGCGCCCCGGGAAATGTGCAACCGCGCCCAGGCGAGAGAAATTGTCATTACGTCCGCGTCAGCGCTACCGCCGGCCTTGCGCCGTCCGGAAACTAGAGCCCAGAGTCAAACAAAACTAAATGCTGTTACCAATGTGAATTAGCATAGCTGATAGAGGCAACCAAATAAGCTCTGTTTTTCTAATGCTAATCTCGTCATTATTTGATGTTTAGGGGATGATAAATATTGATTCTGTAGTGACCTATTTTAATTTTCCCCGCCCGAGTCAACAACAGGCTCTCTCGACATAGCAGTGGTGCTATATGCTCGAGAAAGTGGTGGTTGTGGGGCCCAGAAGGTATGGAGTTCAGACAGCATGAGAGAAGATCAAATTTGAAGAACTCGATGCTGAATCAAAACTAACAAATCGACAGAAGGATTCGTACTGCTCGTCACTACCAACCATCCAGCCAACTAACTCAACTGTGGAACAGTATGCTGCATTAGGACATTATGCGGTACACACTCAGTGAAATCAGTTAAGCTACAAAAGTAAATAGCAGGAATCACCCAGCATCTTATTTTTGAAGTAATCTGACAGTTCAGAACATAGCATCACCTACTCAAAGCGAACATCGCTTGCTCTCTACGTCAGTGCCTGTGTTGATGCCCCTAGGTTTTACTTTTAATATTTTGAAACCTTCCTTCCCGGAGAGTTTAGTTCCCAGATTCCCAGCTCACTGAGAACACCAACTGATAATGGACAAAATAAATGCTGTTTTGAACAAAGCTGACTTTGTAAATTATGTATTATACTATATGCACATCATGACCCTGGAATCTCGATACCTTAGGACAATATGCAAGAAAAAAAACAAGATTTAATCCTGAACTAACACCATGAACAATCCTGGCACAATGAGGTATAAGTGCACGTTGATTAAACCTCTGTTATTTGAAAATGTTTTTCATGTGTCAAACAAGGGTTTCAGGCAGGCTGAAAGGTAAAGATTCAAGGTGATAAATCATAATTCAGTGATGATAGATGCTACTCTGAGCGGTTCCATAATCTGTCAGGTCTCATCCCAGGCACCGCCCGTTTTACTCGCCCCCTCGGTACAACAATGTGATCTGCTGTGACATGAGAAACGCTTTCCTTCCGCTGGGCGATTATGCTGTTTGAATTAGCACTGCAGTTAATTCATTTTTTAATTCATTGAGTTCAAAATATAAATTGAAATGGCGGTTAATTCCAATGGATAATTGCAGAACTTTCATTCTTAATAATGGCTAAATTGATTGGATGCAAAAAATATTTTATGTCAAAACATTATTTCAGTTGGTTTTATTACTTGTTCAGAGCAGTAATTTTGAAGGCATTTTCCCCCTAGTGTGAAATATGCATATGAAACCCCACTCACTTTCTGTACTTTTTAAGAGAAACCAAGCTGTTTACCGCACATTTAGAACGAATACATTATAGTCAAGTGTCCCAGCTACGCTCCAGGAAATCATTGAAGAGACACCCTTTAAAAACAGTACTGATGAATGTCAGCCTGCTCAGAGTTATGGCTTATTGCGTTGGGACTGTGATGCTTTCCCATGTCTGTTTCACTTTATCATTCTCAAAACAACGAACGATTTTCTCTGTTAGCCTGGGCGTAAACATCACTGTCAACAGATCTCAGCATGCATCTTTCAAACACTGATCAAATGGTTCCAGAGATGCAGATCCCTATGCCACTGTTTGGTATTGAGTGCTAGTTGTAATAAACCCTTGTAGGATGGAAATTAACAATGTTACAATGAAAAATAAAACTTTGAAAAGATGGTTCAAATCTGATCAGCGTCGTGCATAGAAGCACAGCGTACTCCACAAGGGAGTACTGTAATGACAGCACTGTGGAGACATGGTTCAGCTTGAGCACGCTGCA
This sequence comes from Percopsis omiscomaycus, assembly GCA_027575585.1. Lineage (NCBI taxonomy): Eukaryota > Metazoa > Chordata > Actinopteri > Percopsiformes > Percopsidae > Percopsis > Percopsis omiscomaycus. The sequence goes on along the minus strand of JAODLI010010052.1, from coordinate 13,193 downwards.
TTGAGGAGGTAGTGTGTGTGTGTGTGTGTGTGTGTGCACAATATACAGTAACATGTGCACGACCAGCATGTGCGCCGTTTACAGGGCCCCAAACGCCAAAGACGCTTCACGTATTCTCTTTGCCGGGCCAAAGTCCCGCAAGTAATCCCTCATAAGAACAGAGCGGGGACAGGCACAGAGATGTCATTTCATTCTGAAGTGTATTAAATCCCCCACACTCACAAACGGGTACACCCGAGTGAAGTAATGTCATTTCGGAGATGTGGGTACAGCGAGAGGAGAAGAAGGGGTGGAGAAAAAAAAAACACTACAAGGGAAGTATTCACAAGACCGGCAGTGCCACTAAAGCAAGATTGGAATGAAGACTAAAGGATAGAAATGTGCTTTGGTGATCGGCTGCTGCCAGAACTCCCCTGTGTCCAAGCCGATATGTCTCTCCTTCTCATCATGGCGGGGCAATTTTATCCCGGTTATAGCTCGTCCATCTTCTCCCCGGCTGCTCCCTATTTCAGCATTTCAATCTCCTCCCTTGTGTAAGTGCTGAGTGGTAACCTAGTTTAGACTTCCTCTCAGTCGAGAGGGAGAGCAGAGAGGAGGTGAGGTGACTAGAAGAAGTCCTGCTTCCTGTTCCCCCAAAGGTGTGAGCATGCAGATTGAATGAGAAAACTGCCTGCTGGTTAAGAGCCTGGACTTAAAGGAATAGTTCAGAATTTATCATGTTTATTCCTCATTTCTACCCACTCAAGACGGTGTCAATTGGTATTTAAATCTACAGTCTATTTACTTGAGTGATATTTCTAATAGGAATATATTGAGTAATGAACATAAGCTAAGTAACCACGATGACATGATGCTGTTTATTCTAGGAGAATGCTGTTTGCTTGCAAGAACTGGTGGTTAACCGATTTAACTCTTGACTGATGTACTGATTGTAAGTCGCTTCAGATAAAAGCGTCTGCTATGCCGTAAATGTAAATGTATTCATCCTTTGAGTGTTTACCCAGATATAATGGAAGTACATGGGGTCAAACATTCAGATATATAGGCTTTTAAATAATCCACAGTAAAACTAAAGCAATTATAACGCCAGTGCACTATAGCCTGACAAATTCAAGATGCTATTTCATGATTTTAAGGCTATTGTCAGGCTATTGTTAAATCCTTCGCTGCTTGCTGGGCATATAAACATTCAGTATTTACCTTTTCAAAATCACATCATGGGTGAAATATTAACCCTGTTGGCTGTAGATTTCTACTGTGTTAGCTCTCAGATTTCTGTGTGAATACAGGAAGAAACAGTGGAATGGATACAGTGCAGTCTGGATAATCCTACCTGACGCTAGTTCAATTACAACTACGTCAATTAGCAGACGCTTCTATCTAAAGCGACTTAGAATTACATGTTAGGCCAACTCCGGGGCTCGAACCCACGACCTTCCGGCTAGGAGTCCTACACCTAGACCACTAGACTACCCTGACTATCTGCTCTTGTGTGATCCATCTCTGTTACAAGATAACGGAGGTTTCTCTCCTTCCTGTCATCACCAAGCCACTGGAAACATACTGCTCTCGCACGGCACGCCCCCATTTACATCGGAGGTCTAGTGACGTCTTGTGCCAGCGACATTAAGGTGTCAATAGTGGATTCTAGAAGGAACCCTGTCTGACGCAGAGTCTTCCTGAAGCATGCAACTCTATTCTGTCTTGACGCTCGCTGTTTCTATGACACCCCTGCACGCGTGCACGTGCATATCTGCACGGGCACCCTGTTTCATTCATCACCCTGTACTCCATAATGCCTGTCACTGCACCTTCCACACTTTGAGCCAAGCTTCTTCTCAGCTTTTACAATAACCTCTCTCCCTCTGTCTCTGCATCCGTCTCGTGCTAGTTTGGTTTTTTACCGGCTGTTTGTAATACATCATCGCCTCTTCCTCGCCCCATCTCATCCTCGCCCTGCCATACAGCCAATCTTCTTTTCCCAGCTGCCCACGGCGATGAAACATTCATCCACTCGCGGGATAGTGCCCCCCCCCGTCCCCCTGTTTCATTTGTTCCCTTCAAAGGCTACCTGGCGAATGCAAAGGAATAAAAGAGTATCGGCCACCACAACACTGTTATTGACATTGGAGTCGATTTGTATCTAAAGAAATGTAATTCAGAATCAGTAGACTGCTGTGGAAGGTCCTATTTTAACGATCTAAAGTGCATGGCGCAAGTTCATTCAGGGCGTGTCCAAATCCCCTTTACTAGTTTAACGGCAGAAAAAATGTCAGCAGCGCCAGGCGCATGGTTCAAAAGGGGTTGTACTTAGTCTCTTAATTATTCCTGGGTGTGTTTTGGGCGTAACATGCAATAAACCACTCAGAGTGTCATCTGCCATTCCCTTTAAGAGCCAGGTGCATTTGCACCTGGGCGGATTGCAAATCTATTAGATTTGACATCTGGGTGACAGAGGTATGGTAATTAGTTCCAGTAGTAGTATTCTTTCCAATATCATCTAATTGGCAAGTCAGAACCTCTGTAAGTTCTTACAACAAAGGCTGAGAGAATCATCATATAGAATGCATTCTGAATAGCTTTGCATACACTGCTGCTGTACAAGTAACAAGGGACTGATATCTGCCTTGCACCATGGACGAAAATCCCTTTGGAGCTGACCTCTAGCCTGTTTCACTTGAAGTGAAGTGTGTTGCAAGAGACGGGAAGACAGAGAGATGGAAGTTACCTTTGTGCAACCGGGAAAACCATTTGGGAGTAAGCATGCCCCCATACCTGCTGCGACCCCACGCTGGAGTGCCGGCCAAAGTGATGCTAAGGTACGCTCCCCTCCACTGAAATTGGGACATTGCTTTTCCCCAGAGGGTGTAAGCTCCCAGCAAGTGTCGGCTTCTTTTTTCTGAGCTGTAGTGTCTCTCAAAGTCTGCCCTACATTTAAAGAATTAAGGCCTTTGACTATCAAAGGGGGGTTGTATTCAGGACTATGGGAGAGCCACGGTTCGAGATCCAAGTTTGATCAAGCCCGGGGCAGTACGGGTCAGCTGCTAAGATCAGGGCAGCTTTTTGGAGAGGCAATGCTTCAGATAAACCCCCAAAATCTCCAGTCTTGCAAATAAGTCCTTCTAGCAGTTTCTTGGCCTAGATAGACAGTTATGGGGCAAGGACCTGAATTCATTACAGCCTAACAGATGTTTCCTGCTGGCATTATGTTTGCTGTTGCTGTGGGCACTAGTGCTAAAACGGCAAAACCTTGCTTCATTTGTCTTTTTATGGCTCAGTACATTAGTATTGGTCTTTATCTTTTGCTATTTTGCTATAGTGCTTTGTATGTATACAGAGTTAAAGCTGCATATCGTAAATCTAAATTTTATTGTAAAAGATAACAATAAAATTGCGATTAGTATAGTAATTTGTCTTCCCATGGCAAATTATACCAACAGCATAACATGAGACCCTGTGGATGTTCGGAGCGCACCGTATGCCAGCATACCTCCTGCCAATGTCCTGTACGGGTAGTACACTGGCAGGAGAAACAGGGACAGCGTCAGACCAAGCTCAACAGGGGGGCCATTCATTTTCAATGGGCGGGCACATTTTTATATGGTTCTATATGCTGCATATTCGATTTGAAGGGCACTTTACATTTTACATTTGTAGATACACAAAGGAGCGTTGAGCGCGAAAGGGAGGAGGGGGGTAGACGGGGAATCCAGAATGTCCACACACAGTCTCGCTGTCAGTTGTTATGTTGTTTGTAGTCTTTATTATTCGTATTTTCTATGTTGTTGTATTTGTTTGCAATTGCTGTAGGAACTGTAGGAAATGTGAATTATATGAGGCATGGTGGTGTTGGCGGGGAGATAAAAGGCCCTGAGGAGATATACTGGCTGAAATTTGAACAGAATATGACAGCTTTCAGATCCATACAGGGCAGTTATATTAGGAGCTCTAATACAACAGTATAACATTTGATTTCACTTTATAACACTTTACAAGCAAATACATATTTCCATGTTGTCGGCAGCTAAGAACAAACTATGGCCAGGGAAGGAACAGACAAAAAAATACTTCTGTCCTTGAAAATCACGGTTTCAGCTCCGACTTACCAACAAGCAGAGCCAAACAGAGCCAAGCTCAGCAACCTCTTTTGTTTTGGAAGAATTGGAGTGAACTGCATTCTCCATGATCAAACTGTTGTGCATCCTAATGATCTCTCTCTAAGCTGCGTGAGGCTGCTTCGCTCCGTAGCACTGATTCAGCGCTATCCGCAACCTCTAAAGAGCCTCCGAATTTGGTTCCTGCAGGATCTTAGTGTTGCTTACTGGGCCATCAGACATCCTTTTCACTTCAGTGTGGCTGTGTGTGAGGACACAATCTCTGCAATTACATTAGTTGCTTGCAGCATTCTAATGAAATCATGACACTGGTAAAATCCCATGAAAGAAAATCTAAACTAAAAATCTAGTGTGCATTCTCTATTGTATCTTTACATCTCTGGAGGCATCTATGCCCGTCATGTAGTTATTAATGAATCTACCTCGACAAAGAACAGCGTATCAGAGTTGCTATGGACTTAAACATTGCCTGCGACTGCAGTTGGTACAAAAAAGCACAGTCTCCATGGCAACAGAAGCCCAAGAGCCGGTCGATCTCTCTGGCCTGCCAATCAGGGCCGAGGCAGGGAAGAAGCATGAAGGACAAAGTTCCTTTCATTAAAGTTGATGTGACAGAGATGCCATTGCCATTTACACGGCATGCACATTATGAAAGTGTATTGCCAGTGTAGTGTACTATAGAACCTGGTACCAATCATTGTTAACACAGCGCCTACTTAGAACAAGGTGTAATACCATATGTAGAACTGAAATACTCAATGAGCACTAAGACATGCATGAAATTGTATTTCTAAAAACAAACAACAAACAAATAAATAGTGTCTGTTGTGATTACAGTTATACAATTCCTCCGGCTGTGATTGAATTAGGAACGTATCGAATAAGCTACAGTATTTTTCCAGACAGAGTCTCATAAAAACATTGTCAGAAGGATTGATGCAGGATTTTTGCAGGCACATATTTTTGTGGTTTGTAAAAAAAAGCATTATTTTGTTGCCAAGGGTCATTTGCGTGCAAAGGTATGATGAGCACACAGATTTAGCATAAAGCATCAAAAACTCTTACCTGCATAGATGACAGCAGCAGCAAAGAGAAAAAGAAAGAATTGTATTTAGCTTAATGATAGATATTATAAACCAAAAAAATTTGCATGAACATAACACCGCTGTCAATGGGACCATTCAATACATCTCAGCTGAAAACCTATAATCACGGAAAGAATATACAAGCAAGAGAAGCATTCCTCTTCACCATATGTCCATACATCTACTATGGTAGTGTTGTCTTTTTCTCGGATGAATGGATCTTCTCAGTCCGAAGATTTTACACATCAAATTTTCGTACACCAAAGAGCTATCCTGTTATTATTTATAATTTTCATGCAGTACGGATGCATATCCGTCCCCCCACCACCAGCCCTCTTGCAGTCAAACCTATAATTTCCAGGTGTTCCACGGCTCTGTATAATGGTGTCCCAATGTCTATTTCCACCGGAAGGGTGCCGGTGCATACTGTAGATTTGGAATGCCTCTCTGCATCACAGCACCTTCTACAAAGCCATTCATCTCCCTAATAATGGCTTTGCTGATGTTTATTTTAACGTGCAGCCGGGCTTGTAGGAGATGCTGGGGGAAATATGTGCACTTACTCCAGGAGCTGTGATCAGAGGTGATTATAAGCTGTACACGGACTGGTATGAAAACTGGTGGCTGAACCACGATGGAGTTTTTTCCTCGGTTGATTTACTCATCTGTGGACGGTCAAAATTCACCAATCATCCTGCTTATCAATCTACCCAGTGAAAACACACACCGCTTGGGACTGGAAAAAGCAAACCAACCATCTCCGCAGGTTCTGATGGCATCCTCCTGGACCGAGGGCCCAGAACAGTGACACGACAACACACTACCTCCGGACTCGAGGCTAACAACTAATCGGATGATTTACGAAGTCTCCTGCTGAGTGACAGTGGCAGATAAGTGTTTTTTCCCCCCCAAATAAAAGCCCTGTCCGTCTGGAAGGCCATTAATCATGAGTGGATTTACTCAGCACCATTAAAATTATAGGAGCAGAGGATCACATTCTGCAGCAGGATTGGTTCCAGTCTGGTGCTGCCAACCCGCTCACCCAGCTAGCATCCATGGGGGCAATGGTATAGCAGAACAGGTGAAAAATGACAGTGGCACACATACCATACATCATTCGGGAGGCCTCTTTTTTTCCGTCGATGGATTGTGAAGAGAGAGAATGGAGACATTAGGTGGAGACTGTGCTGGCTGTGTGCGGGTTAGGAGCTGGCAACTGGAGTGTAGACTATTGTTTGAGTCGCTGTGCAGACGCCCGAATGAGGCTTGAATACTATTCGTTATTGGCAGTACTTCACAATCCTTTTTTTCCCCAATTGGGCAATGTGCAAGTGTGAGTCAGGCAGCACAGTTTGAAACATTACCTTCGAAAGGTCATATAGATAAACTTGAGTAATTATTTTGTGGATTCGCATGAGATTAGAGTAGCGTGTGTGTGACTCAGAGGAAACATTCAACCAAACACTGTCTACATTGTTATTATTAATAACCGTAGAGACAGTAAAGTAACAATAACAACAATGACTACACTATGTTTTATTGTTTGGCTGTCTACAGTATCAATCGTCTCAATTATACACAGGTCTTAGTCTTAGGTCTTAATATTCCCATAAACAAATAGCAGAAATGGGTTGGTTATAATTTACGGGTGAGTGTATCTACGCCATCCACCTCAAGCTCCTACATTTAAATGGAATGATTTATTCCCATGTAAAAAGGACCCCCTACACAATGATAGTGCTTTAAATATAGTCTCAATGGATGTTTAAATAAATGTGTCTATTTCAATTACCATTTGTTTCTTCCAGACGCCATTGACTTTACAGGTCTACTCCATTAAAACGCAGTGAGTAAATCAGTAAAATGGCTATAATTAAATGACAGTGAGTGCTTTTGCCTTCTGTTCCTTTTAGCAAAGTAAGCCTTGCCAGAAACACAGAAATCGGGGTGTAAAGTTTTGGCAATTCCTAACAAAATGATTGCTGCGGTGACTCCCAGCTACAGCTATGGTGGGGCTAAGGAATAGCCCCTCCATAAGGTGTCTCCAGAGCCCGTAAGAGAACATGACAGGGTGTTAATTACCCAGGCAACATTGGGGAACACAGTAAGAGGCGTGTTAATGAAATACTAATAAGGTTCCAATTTGAATCCTCTGGCTTCGCCATCCTCTAAAGTGATCTCAAGGACTTCAGTTCCTTCTCTGAGATGGTCTCTCGTATTGCTAATTACTGTTTCTCACATGACGGAAGGCAGTTTAGAAACTATTATTTCTGTGAGGATGAATCCTCTGTGTCCGTCCTTTGATGGAGGACGCCCAGGCTGCGTTGCGGAAGGAAAAAAATAAATGTAACAGCCCCAAAGTGATCCTAAAAAGGAGAGAAGTTCACCGCCTGCCAGAGTCAGCCTTCTTCATTCTGTCATTTAACAGTAGGTGAACAGCCCAGTTTGGCCCTAAAGAGGGACAGTGTTATTAGTGGGCTCTGTTCTAAATGAGCTACTTTAGGACTCTAATTAGAGGGACAATAGAGTTGAGTAACTGTCTACCTTCTCCACAGCTTAAGAAATAAACGCTGGAGTTGGGTTTGTGTGGTTGGGTCTTAAGAGATTTCAGTTAACAGCAAATCTAAGCTGAGGATCTTGATAGAAGGTAATGGAATTTCTACTGTGGACATCCTGCTGGACCAAATAGCCATTTCACAAGACTGCACACCGCACTGAACCACAAACTGATAACATAAGTCAAAAGAAAACTCTTGAAGTTCTGGCAAGTAGCAAGGAGAGGAAAAAGCAGAATTGGGGGAGGGGGGTTGGGGTATTCTTAGACATTCAAAGACATAGCAGTTGTTTGATGCTCTCATTCCATGATGGCTGAATGTCACTACTTTTGCTTTCCCATCACTCAAGTAAGTCCAGCACTCTAAGAAATTGATTGTTGGAGGATAGAGCTGGAATCGTACACACAGCAAACATATCTAGCCCAGAATGATACCGTTTCTTTCCTTGCTGAAAGCAGTCCAAGCAACCTGTCAGGAAAGTGGATTCTTTTTATGTTTCTGTTATTAGCTCAGCACTGGAAACACTTCAGGTTGAAATTATCCCAACATGGAGAGGGGTGGAATAGGTTACCAGTGATTACGCCGGAAATACTAAAACATGGCCATAATTAGAAACCCAATTAACCGAAGACTTCATGGAAAATGTTACGTGCGTGCAAATTAACATTCAAATCTTTGCATAGAAATTTTAAAGCTAGGTTCAGATACATGAAGAAGTGTGATTAAAATAGCTTGCTGAGAGAGGGTGTTGACAAAAATGTGCCCTAGTACCTTGGACAAAGATGAAGCACTGTGGTGTGTGTGCGTGCGTGCGCGTGCATAAATGTGCAGCGTCGACATGCATACGCTTTCTTAGAAACAAAGGTCGTACTTATTCTGAGAGTGACAGATTAACCACCGAATATTTTCTCAGGTGAGGCAAAACACCAAACACCGTCATATCTGCTCATATTACAAGGAAGCAGAACTCTGTAAACCTCCAAACGTACAGTGCATAGTAACAGTGCATATTCTTTCCCACCTTAAAATTTTATTTAGACGGAACTCAAATGAAACATTCAGACCATGCGTTACTTTCAGACGCGTGAAGGTCAGCAGAGATTGAGCATTAATGAACATCTCTTTCAATTATTACTAGGGGGCTGTCAAACAATGGTTTTCGATAGATTAATTCCCTCATAGGATTACATGAAAATGGTGTTAGCATTCAGAGTTTATAATGAAAATCCAATACAATCCAAGTTCTTACAATTACTGAATGTCAAGATCCGTTCTTGCATATCAATCAGATGTTGGCATTGGTTTTCATGTCAGTAATACACATGTAATGTGTGGGAACATTTGGTATTCTATAGTCTACAGAAAAAACGCAGAGTCAGATACAGCCAGAGATGTTTGACACCTCACTTCCGCGAGTTTATACTGAAACAGTGAACTCTCTGGGAGCCCTGCCTTGTGTGCTGGTGCCGTTTGTATTCTTAGTCCCTTAAAAATAAACACCAAGCCCAGTGTTATCGTTTGATCTCTAGCACTCCAGCTGAGTGTTTTTCTTACTCTTTTGTTCTTACATTCTACATTCTTTCTTTTTATTTGTTTCACTTCCCTTTTGTATACCGCTCAGTGAAAGAGGGTAAAGTAGTCATTAGCACAGTGTTAGAGGTAATGGCCCCTACAGTGCAGCTGGCTATTTTAGGGAGACCAGGGATAGTCAGGGATCAGTTGTAATCAATTTCCAATCAGAAACAAGACACAAATCACCTGATTCACTCTACACATGCTCAGTTTAGTCCTTATTCCACATGTCCTTATTCAATCATGTTTATTGTGTGTCTATGTAGACATCTTTCATCCAAGTTGTAAGTGCTGAATTTCTAGCTGTTAGCTGTAAGGTAGTAGGCTCTTGTAGGCTACAAGAGTCTGGGTTAGTTGTTAACAACAATGAAAATCTTACAACCTACCCCAAACAAAATATCTGTATTTATATGTTTTATATTCTGTTCCTGGAAACATTTGCACCACCTGGAAAGTGCCCCAAGTTTCTTCACTGGAAAAATGCCTATAATCTGATGAGGGCTACTAATGCATATTATGGACTATGTCCACATGAGTAAAGCAGTTAGGAATTGGTATATTGGTAAGGATAAGTCAGGAGAAAGTTAGAAATTTATATTGGTGGCAATATAATGGATGGGGAAATTAACATTATTATTATATGTTACATTTCACCCCAGGGTATGTTACAGCTAACCCAGACTATGGGGTGAATTGTAACATTTCACTCCTTGTGTTTGAGACTAAACCATGCCTTTTTTGTTTGTGTTGCAAAGATAACAGCTACACCATTTAATAGCAGACACACACAGTAAATACTGTAGGTTGTATCACATTTTACAGTGGCTTAAAAGAGCTTCAGGATACAGACAGCCTCCCTACTGCTAGCAGCAAAAGCCGACATACAGAAATTGGGGAGGTTTTTTTTACCCATTTCTGCTAATTGTGTAATGGACAAGCATGTTCAACTTAAGAGATCCTGCATCTTAAATCAGGGCTATTGTAGACAGTATTATAGATTTAAACTACTGTACCCAAATCCTTCTCCGCCAGCTTTGACAGCTAACAGAAAAGCCAGTTTGTTCATGATTGAAAAACATTAATGCCTACATACCAAAAACTCCACATAAGCAATAATAAAGTGGAGCTTGATATTGCAAAGCTCAGCAGCTTAGATATTTCTCACCACGGTTCACCAACAGATCCACTTTCAATTTAATGACCCATATAAGGTCTTTCCTGCTGAAGTGGAATGGACTGAAAAATCAAGCCAAAAGATGGCCACAATATAATATCACTCATACAAGTTATTGGTACACAGAGTATAAATCACAGCGATTTGACATGAATGGCGATATGAATTTTCATACATTTCATGGTTAATATTTTTCTTCTCCACTGTTTTGAGAAGCCAATGGTGTGTCATTTGAACATAATGGTTGACTAAAATATAGTAAATGACTAAAAGCCAATTAATATTGCAATTTTGCATATTATTCATCACACACATTGGTGGAACAATATTTCTGCTCACAGGACTGCCACGGGGCTGTGTTTAGCTAGCAAGAACGTCTATTGCAATACAGAGTGTAAACAGTCCAAACAACACAGTATCAAAACAAAGATAAACACATCTCCTTTAAATTCAATTCATGGACATCTTAAGCTAAAACCAATCGGTTTAAAAGTACGCCCTCTTTATTACTCGCCCGCTCTGTTAAAATCCTCGTAATCTATTGGGACATTAAAGCAGCTCCTGGTTTTGTTTGGAGGAATGGAAGAAGCATCTTGGCTTATGGAAGAGACGCCTTCTAAACTGTTTGTTGAGCCAGAGGGTGTTTGTTGTCTTGTTCTCTAAAGCATTTCTCGTGTGAGCTCCCAGCGTGATATGCTCCACTCATGGCTGCGTCACACAGAACTGGGTGGATTTCAACATCTGCAAAACTTCCTTCAGGCTGCGAGAAGCACGACTATGACGGGGACCTGCTTTCAGAGCAGTTTGAAACAAAAGTTTGAAGTACATAGATTTACCGATGACACAAATCTAGCTATCTGATTTCATTCATGACCCTATTAAGGTGTATAAACCATATGAGCCAAACTGACTCACTTAAAATCAAAGAAGAAGGTTTGCTTGCCCCGTCATATTATAGACTTATAGAATGTCTTTCCATAATACTGTGCTATAGGCTACATCCTGTGTGTAGAATTATCTCATAAACTCAATCTAGCTCCAGGGGCTCCAGTAGAAATTGCAGTAGCATTGATACAACATTGAGAAGGCATCATCCAACTTGGTACCTCAACCACCGATTTCTCTACCTCATAGCACTCAGAAAAGCACACAGAAACAGAAATCCTCCTAACAATCCTTTATCCTCTGTCCATCCTCCTTTCCTTTAAAAAAATAAAATAAAATAAATCCACTTTTTTACTCATTTAGATCAGCTTTTAGAATAATAAGCACTTGCCGGTATTTAGGCTGCCAGCAATTAATCCCTTTTTTTAGGGATTGAATGGTGATTTTTATAGGAATACAATGAGTAATGTATACTGAAAAATGCACAAGTGAAGTAACCATGATGACATGATGCTGTCCTTATTCAAGAAGAAGGTTGTTTGCTTGAAAGAACTGGTGGTTAACCGGTTCAACTGTTGACAGAAGTACTGATTGTATGTCGCTTCTGATACAAGCGTCTGCTAAATGCTGTAAGTGTGAATGTAAATGCATCAAGTGTGTATTTTCTGTATTCCCGTAGAGCTGGAAGCAGAGGTGGGCATCCGGCTAGTTTGCATTCTGCACAGGCCGTGCGATTCAGAGCCTGTCAGGCAATGAGCCTCTCTTCCTCTGAGGTGCCTTTGAGAGGCGAGTGAGGAGTTGTGAGCGAGGGTGAACTTCACACTCGCCTAATCTCTACTCGGGATCTGTCTGCCGTCCAGCGGATGTCGAGCAAGCGGACCTGGCGCTAATTCGATCGCTGCGTCTTGATTGGCAGGGGAGCTCGGCGTGGCCCTGGGGAGTACAGAAAAAAAAGCTCCCTTTTGTCCTTAAAGACGGATAGACGAGAGAGCGGGGCTCTGCATGGACTGCACTAGCCAGGAACGGCAGTGGCTTGGCAGGCTGAGATGAGATGAGAAATGCCAAGATCAAAAAGGGCCATATGGAGCAAAACATCTACGCTAACCCATGAATTAATAATGCATTTCAGTAGTACAATAACACAATATTTATTCAAGCAATATACTGTATATGATGTGTTCTTTACACCTTTGATCTTTTGTTAGTGCTGAGTCACGAGTGATGTGATAATGAGCCGATATAAGAGTAAATATAGGATCATTATCATACTACTACTGCTTCTCGGTAGTAAACAAAAAAATATATAAAAGCCACAAACCACTTCTTTGTTTGTCATTGTTCAGACACGTAGACATTTCAATACACTGTATAGGCGTGTACCGTACCAGACCACATGTATACCCTGCAGGAAGCAAATTACGGCTGAATCTCTCATCACAACATGAAAATACTGGGGTATATATATATATAAACATATATATACATACATATATACTGGGATATTTTTATACCGTTAATGGTACAAACTTAAAATACGCACGTTTTGGGTGAGTTAGAGATCTTTTGTTTCCATTATACTTTGTGAAGTCTAACAGAGTATAATGTTTCATTCGATTTTGGTCTCAAACAATCACAGTTGAAAGAGGTGGGAAAATTATGTCAAAATTGGCTGAATTCCGCAAACAAAATTTTTTCAGTCGCTAACAAGCGTTTGTCCAATCAGTTGTCAAATTTTCAAAACTCTAAACACAATTAGCACAGCATCGGTCTTTTGTGGCCATACCATTCACACATTTCATGTCGTTTT
>JAODLI010010041.1:0-26079 GCA_027575585.1 Percopsis omiscomaycus | reverse complement strand
TTCTAAATTATTCCATTCCTTTTTTACTCACAATTTGTACAGTGTCCCAACTTTTTTGGAATCGGGTTTGTACATAACAAACACACTGTAACAACGGGAGCGCCCCCGCCCTCCCGCTCTAGCTTGCCGGCGTATTGAACCACCGGCCGACGGCCGTCCACCCAGCGCACCCCAATTACGCGCACCTGTGTCGCATCTCCTCTTCACCGCACTCTCCCAGCCTATATAAGCCGGAGAGTGGGTTAGTTGTCAGTGATTGTTGTTAGACGCTGTTACGTCTTTGCCGACCGCTGTTCTGAAGAATACGCTGTGTTTACGTAAAGGATTATTAAATACGCTACGTGCGTTCTTTTGACACGTTTTTGGTTCGTATCTTTTCTGTCACCTCGCACCCATGACACACACATACACATGACGCTCTATCTGTGCTTTTCCTACACAAACACACAATACGCACAGTGTGCGAATGTATGTTCCACACCATATTCACTTCCGTGATGTGTTTGTCAAGCATCTGTAATATTGTGTATACTTACTATTCTGTATGAACCGTGTATATTTAGGTCAACTGTACATGTTGGCTTGTGGCCTAATATAGATTAGATTTTTTAGTACCTTATTAGTTTAACTATACTAATCAATCAAACATGAATATGACATCATTGCTCAGGTTGAAATTCCTGATTCAAAAATATTTATTACAAAGATTTTAACTTTATTGAGTGTGTTTGTGTGTTCATGTCATGTTGCCCTTGACAGTTAAATCTGATAAAGAGCAGCCGTACCTGCGTGTTGGACTTTAACAGTGTATTTCTATGTATGTGATCCCACTATAGGACGATGAAGTGGTCCTACAATGTTCAGCCATCTTTCATAAGGAGCAACGGAAGCTCTGTCTGGCTGCTGAAGGCTTCGGAAACAGACTCTGCTTTCTGGAATCAACCTCCAACTCCAAGGTAGTTTGCATTTCCCCATATTCTTTAAAAACAATACATTATACATTATTGTATTATATGGTATGTATTCAGCTGCAGTAATAACTTAGCTAAAGTTACTCTGTGTCTTTCTAACTGCCATAGCCTGAAAAGAAAACTAATTATAATCCTTCTTATACTTAGTAAAGTAAAATTTCTAGAGCACATTTAAATATTTAGCCAGGACAACTTTGCTGCATGTTGCGTGCAAGTTGTGCTGAATACACTCTTGAGTCGCGTAGCTACCAATGCAGCATAGTTGCCGCTTTCTTTCACAGAATTTAAAGCAGAGAACAAATTACACAATAAAGCCTGTTGCACACTGATGTCGCTTTTTTCCCCTTCTATTTTTAACGCCTCGCGTTTTTGAAGCGTTTTTACAGACACAGAAATACACTACACATAATAATTTAAAAGAAATAAATTGTGCTTGGTTTTAGCCCTGCCCCCTTGCATCTGTTGTCAAACGTATTCATTTAATGTTTTTGCTCGCCTGAATTGTTGTCCTAGTATGTTAATATATTCGTGACTCTACATAACATGCATAATATTATGTTAATACTGCAGAATAAATGCAGTGCAATGTAAATCATGAGCAAATTACATAGAGAATGTGGAGGGCAGTCCAACAGAACACCAGCAATCCACGGGCAGTGTGCAAAGCGGAGATAAAGCTCAGAAAACGCAAGCAAAAACACTCCGCATGCAGTGTGCAACCTTAAATTCTTATAGCAGAATGAACAGGTACAGGAGTCCACTAGTTAATCGAGTGCGGGTAGCGTCATTCTCTCGGACGAATAAAAAAATAAAATGCTAAAATGGGTCGCAAAATATAATTTGGCAGTCGTTAATATACCTGGTCGTTAATATACCTGCCCAAATTATATGTGTGGGAAACACTGAACTGTACTCACTGTAAGTCACTTTGGATGCTAAATTTGCTAATTTTAATTGTAATGGATTTCAATGTTCGCATGCAGACAGCGAAATCTGTCAAATCAATCAGCTAGTCTGTGCTATCTAATACAACATGCTAGTCTGTGTCATAAGCCAATGCTCATGACAGACTCTTCATACGTACGGGCTGTTGCTTTGGGATATGTGTATTCTAAATACACATACCAACATAAACAACATAAATAAATGTAATTATAAAATGATGTCAGCCTTATCCTTTAATAGTGGTTTGCAATTCATCTTGTAGAATGTGCCTCCAGACCTCTCCATCTGCACATTCGTGCTGGAGCAGTCGCTGTCTGTACGAGCCCTGCAGGAGATGCTGGCCAACACTGAGGAGAAAGCTGAGGGGGTGAGCATGCTCACACACGCATGCTTACACAGATTCACATACACACTAACACAGACTAACATCCACATGCAGTTTTTTCCCCTTAAAACACCTAACAACCACTTAAAATCTTACAATTAATTTGGAGTCATGTTCAATATCTATTAGGTATAATATACATAACAGGAAAATTAAAAATATTGTCTCTGCAGAATCTAAAGGCATAACTTCCTCATTTTACAAGTTAAAATCAAAAATTTTCACTGCTTATGCTTATGTGCTCTTGCTTTTGCTAATGTTAAACCTGAAAGACACAAGTTTGTTCTACTATATCAATGCATCTGTCCATATTTTAGAAATCTTACATTTTATGAATGAATTGACCAAAATTGGACATGTTAGACCACCTAAAGTCAACCTGCCTTTCTGTATCTGTTTGCCATTAAAGTGTGCAGTGTACTGTATATACAGTGGCACCATTGCCATCTTTATGGAGGGCAAGATGGCTTCTAGTTAGGTTATTTCTCCGCCACTACTGACGCAAAAAAACGATGTAGTTAGTAGTTAACTGCTTCTAAAGGCTGTTGCACACATGCAGTGGAGCGGACACGGATCTGACGTGGCGCGGTCTCCCTTTGAATCCGCTCCCATGTTAATCCGCCCACATTCTGCGGCCAGTGTGCAAACCAAAGTGGAGAAAAAGCTCAGAAAACGGCATGTGTGCAACAACCATAAGAATAAGGTGAAATAATGTTGGCTAGCTTTGTAACGCCTTGGGCTTGATGGATATGCTTGTTTCCAAGAACTTTTATCAGTTAACTTCAGTAGCATGCACACACTGAATGGTGTTTTTCAAATGTGTTAGCTAGCCATTGTGCAACAGGATGTCAGCATAATGTTACTTTGCACATGAAATGTAACAAAAAACGACGCATTACCCAATGTCTGTCCAAATAGTCATCTGATCTGATCGGAACTTTGACATTCAATTAATTAAGTATTAATTCATTTAATTAAGTATTTTTGGTTTCTACATGTGATATAGCCAAGATAGAGGGTGGAATTATTAGGTGCAAACTATGTTTTAAAAGACTTGATTAACTGGTACGGCAATGCAAGATCTGAGCCATAGCAAAAAATCACTTTAACAGAAAATCACCAAGGAATCACTTAAATGGAAAATCACAAGAATAATCATAAATGTAAATAGTTATTTGAACAAGACCCACAAAAGAATCAACTGGGGAAGATGAAAGTAAAGTCAGTTAGCCCCTTTAATAGAGCAGCCAACAAAATTTACTTTTTAATTTAATCTGTTTAATTTCCAAGCCAAAGACTGGCTGGGCCTGCTGCCTTTACTCACAGTTTTAATGCTGAGAGACTTAACGTATTTACATATTGTAACAATTTGTCATTCAAATATTATACACATTATGTTAAGTTATGATTACAAGCCATTTCATGTTGTTCTATGATCTACATTTACAATGTAACCATTTGAGCTAAGCCAAGTTATAATGTACAGTCGTCAGCCATACAATACACAATGCTTTGTATTGTATTGTATTGTATTGTACACACATACACACATTAATGTGAGTTAATCAGTGAGAGGGGCTGTATTACACACACAAAAAACGGAGTGTAGACAGAATTTAAGTGAAGTTGATAACGGTTTGTCTGTACAGCTGTATAGCTATTTCACTGCAGTATAAGATATTTTGGTATTTATCATTACACCCCTTTAAATGCTGCTAGCAGATGTGGCATTGACCTATAAGAGAAGTAGACATTATTTCATAGAATGACAAAGTCCAATCTTTTCACTTCCCCACACACTGCACCACTAAATGGGTGCAGACACAGATAAAGAGCCACATGACTGCACTGTGGGTCGGCACCCACACATGGGTGGTGGGTCGGCACCCACACATACACACATAGCACAGAGAATGTAGAATAGTACAGGAAATGTAGATGATTAAACGGATTCACAGAGAGTGAAAGATAGATAGATAAAAATAGATAGATAAAAATAGGGATAGATAAAAATGGGGATAGATAAAAGATGAATAAAAGGGTGGAAGGAAAACCAGCAAAATCACACTGGACCACAAAGTACTCATTTAACAGTACTTCCAATTTGAACGTGTTCTAGTTAGTTACAAGGGGTTGTATTTTCTGACATTGAATGAGAAGAAATGCAGTGACCTTTTCATTTCCTTTTATTTTATACATTTTAATTTACCACTTAAGCTAACAAAGAAAATCATTAGCATCCCTAATTTTTCGTTAGTGTTGCATTGATTCAGCTTAGCTAACCCTGATTTAAAGCCTCTTCTCCACCCCATGTTTCATCAAAACATAACCTCTATCGGAAATGATAGATGCGTTTTTTGTTTTGGGAAGAACTCATTAAAGCAACTTACTTTTTTTTCTCCTCTTTCATTTCCACACAGCATGTAGATGTGGAAAAATGGGTAGGTGGTCTGCCTTTTTCCCCATCACTCAGCATGTCTGCTATCTCTAAGAGTCAGCACTTGTCATCAAAATCAGCTAGCCGTCACTGTCACCATCAGCATCTTTGTCTTACATTTGATTTTACAAATTTTAGTGAAGATTTTAGACAAATCATTGCAATGGTTATAATTGTAGATTTAGGTGTAGAAAGTTAGCATAATTATTCTTGTATCTTTGGATAAATGTCAGTATTGAATGTTTTTTCCAGTATGTTATTTTCCCAAAACACAAACCTATACTGTGCTTGCAACAAAACATACTGTCACCAAAGAGACTAGAGACTAGAGGTTTTTACTAAAAACAATATAGCGTCAACTGTTCAGTAACTGTATTTTATATAATATATATACTGTGTATGTGTGTGTATATATACACTGCAAAAAAAAAATTAAGGGAACACGTAATCATCACAATATAACACCAAGTCAATTAAACTTCAGGGATATCAATCTGTCCAGTTAGGAAGCATAAGCTGTTGTGAAACAGTGTCACCTGTTATGGTGCAAATGAAAGTGACAACAGGTACACTAGAGAGGCAACAGCAAGACGACCCCCAAAAAAGGAATGGTTTGCTCTCTCCTTATCCTTCCTGACTGATTCTTCTCTAGTTTTGCGTTTTACTAGTGTCTTTCTCACTATTGGTAGCATGAGGCAGTACCTACGGTCCAGCTCCTCCATGATGGCACATCCATCTGTGCTGTCCCAAGAAGGTTTGCTGTGTCTCCCAATTTCCAGAGTATGGAGGAGATACCAGGACCGTAGAAGGGCATCAACCCAGCAGCAGGGCCGGTATTTGCTTCGTTGTGTGAGGAGGAATAGTAGGAGCACTGCCAGACCCCTACAAAATGACCTCCAGCAGGCTACTGGTGTGCATGTTTCTGACCAAACTGTCAGAAACAGACTCCATGAGGGTGGCATGCCCAGCACCGTGCAGCTCGATTGGCATTCGCCAGAGAACACCAGAATTGGCAAGTCCGCCATTGGTGCCCTGTTCTCTTCCCAATTGGGAGCAGGTTCACACTGAGCACATGTGACAGATATGAAAAAGTCTAGAGACGCCGTGGTGAACAATATGTTTCCTGTAACATCATCCAGCCTGACCGGTTTGTCATTGGGTCAGTGATGGTCTGGGGAGGCATATCCTTGGAGGGTTGCGCAGACCTCCACGTACTAGCCAACAGTACCCTGACTGCTGTGAGGTACCAGGATTAAATCATCAGACCCATCGTCAGACCTTACGCTGGTGCAGTGAGCCCTGGGTTCCTGGTGCTGGACAATGCCCAGCCTCATGTGGCCAGTGTGTGTAGTAGGGATGGGCATGAGTACTTGAGTATTCGCAAGTGACAGCAATGATCGATCATGACAACACAATGAATGCGTGAATGGACACTTACAACAATAAAAGTTGTAAAAGGCCAAAGTATACTACCAAACGCATGGCCTCATGTTGCATATACACAATAATGGTGTAATTAAGTAGTAATTAATATTTGTCATTGCAACATTTAGTTTATCAGCACATCCCCTGCTGTATGTGGGGCTTTAGCTTGTTGCACAGGCACAGTCAACGCGCACAGGTCTATACAGACGGAACATTTTGGAGGTACGCAGACAGGAAAGTATACTTTGGCCAAAGGAGAAGCTGAAATGGCTTTGTGACAGCGTTCCAGACAGCGTAGGTGCTGCCGAAAACGACAATATTGAACATGTGATTACACTCGTTGCAAGATAAATAGTTTACTTTGAAATGCATCAAAATAAAAGCATTTCCTGTTAACATGTTTCGTGGAAATACTGAATGAGGGGCAGGGGGCTGGATAGTCTAGTGGTCTAGGTGTTGGACTCCCAGCCGGAAGGTTGTAGGTTCGAGACCCAGACTTGGCCTACCTGTAATCATCCTTGAACAAGAGGCCTAACCCCTATCTGCTCCATGTAATAGCACCCTGTAATTGTAAGTCGCTTTGGATAAAAGCGTCTGCTAAATGACCTAATTGTAATTGAATGAATTACCATTAACGGGGTATCTCACCTATTTATTGTACATAGTGTAAATAGTAAATGCCAGTACCTCCATCTCCAGCCCATGTCCTCTCTGCTCACATGTGTTGCCTGGGATGGTAGAAGCATAGTCTTTGGTGGCAGAGGTAAGTTTTCCAATGAGAAGGTGTAAGTGGCTGGGGCTCTGACGCCTCACTGTGTACATAGGAGAGAGGCCTGTAGTTCAAAACAGCCTCTACCTCTGCAAACATGGTTAATTCCTCAAAGTTGAGTAAAATCCTCCCCAGGACCCTCTTTAAGCATGTTTTCACAGACCTCACAAGTATTTCCCAGAAGCCGCCCCACCAAGCAGCTCCCTCGGCTATGAACTTCCAAGTGACCCCTTTGACTTCCACAGTTCCTTTAGGTCTTGGTCTGCTCTCTTGAATGTCTTGCCGTTGTTTGAATGAATAACTTTACACAGTCCTAGCAATAAATCTCTTTAAGGATAAGAGATCATTTTTAGTAGTCTAACTTATTCCAAATAAAAAGTAGACTTGACATACAAGGGACGTGCAAAATATACCCCTGTAAATTCAAAGGGTGGGGATTCAAAGGGTGTGTGACTCTGTCTCTGGGTAATGGAGCGGTCACTTGCTGTGCTGGCTTTATCTTCAGTGTCCTACAAATGTGACAATGCGTTATCACCCGCTTGACTAGCTGTCTCCCCTTTAAAACCCAGTACTGTTCTCTCATTTGCACTAGAGTATCTCTGACCCCAGAATGCAACACTCTCCCATGACACTATTGAGCTACTAACTCAGTGTATCTGTGATTTGTGGAAAGCACGTAAGGTTGCTGTTCCCTGAAACTAAAATCAGACTGCTGTAGCCTGCCTCCTAAACTAATAAGCCCATTTTCATCTAAACATGACTTCAAGTCTTTGATTTTTGCATCTCTCTCAATGATTTCCCCAGATTTCAACAGGCAGATATCTCGGCTGAAACTATGCTCTTGAGTTAGCTTCACCCAGTACTCTTCTGCTCTAGTGAGCTCCTCAGAAGTTAGCTCTCCCTGAATCTTTTCACTAGAGCGGGCATTAAATATGATTTTTTTCACCCAAGCAGTTATTCTCAGCACTGTAACATCATCTGTACCGCCACTGTCCACGTCTGTCTTAGTTTCCCCTTGATCACAAACTGAATGGGGTGATGTTTGCGGCGACCACACATGAAACACCTTTAACTCTGCAGAATTTTGCTATGTTTTAGACGTAAGAATGCATAGCATTTTCCCAGCTTTCTCAATTTCTCATTTCGAGTGGCCACAGAGAGGTCTGGACAGTGTTCTGGTTTATGGTTAGTGCGGTCACATTATACACAGGTCTGAGAGGCATTACTTGCTGTATGCAGTGCAACTGCTGAGGGTGTGTTCAATTTTTTTAGGTTTGTTTTCAGAAAAGGGGGCTATTATTTGGTGGAATGTCCTTTTGTGTGTTGCCTGGTCTGGTAAGCTAAAGTGCTCTCTCTCTGCTTTGGACCTCCTTTTGCAGGAACTGGATGAGCTCAAGCACTTTCCATTCACCACTGGAATCTGACTTGCGTGTATAGGCTAGTGCTATGTCTTCTGGTATGAGCTGTAGTAGTACTGGGAATAGCAGGCAGCCGTATGGGTCGCTCGCTGTAAACCCCTAAGGATTCTAGACTGCGAATCTGTATTTCACATTCATAATTTTTCACAGGAGTCAGGCTCAGCAGTTTCAACATATGTGCACTGATTACAGTGCACATACTGTATGTCTAATCACTAAGCTCCTTTAAGTGAACGATGGGAACCAGCTCCTGTCTGAGAAAGGATCTCTTTTTATATATATTTAAATTAATATAAGACAAAATAATATGATCTTTTAGCCACACACACTCATATGATGACATTCCTTCTGGTTCTCCCCTTTGGTGCAGGTACCTACACCTCAACACAGTGGCGTCATGCCACAATTCTGAGGGGAGGGGGGCACTTAGAATTACATTTAGCTCATAACCCTCGTTACTGCACTAACACATACAGTGTTACAGCCACAAATGAAATAACCAGTACAGCAGGTAGTAGGCACCCATATATCACCATTCAGAACTCCCTTGCTCACACTCAAAGAGACAACCATGCCACAGCGGTCCAGACATAAACCGTATTGGCCTACCTTATCGGTTCTACACAAATCCGAGTCATCTCATATGATAGCATTATTCCATTTCCTGACTGAGGACAGGACTGGGACTTTCTTCTCTGCATTTTGGCCTGGAGATATCAAATGGAATTCAGTGTTTTCAGTCCTGCCCTTAGGCAACACACACACAACAGCTCCAAAAACTGTCAAAAGTTGCTACTGATTACTGCTCTGCTCTACAGTCTGTATTTATAGTCCACATTAAAAGTAAAAACAAGCTCCTATATTTGGCAGTAGATTCATTTAGATTGATAAGGATAATAACAGGAATTAGGCTAATACATTTAGTTTCTATTATTCTATTTTTCGGAATGTCAAAGCTACGCAGTTTAACCCAAAATACAAGCTCCGGTGCACATATCTGTCCATTCAGTGTGCATGATGAGCGCTCATGCAATTGTGCGCTCTAGACACAGAGAAGAATCTTCATATAGGCCAATCAAGTTCCGCTGTTTACTACACTGAGGGGGCATGTGACATCGGCATTCAGTCAGTGCAATTGTAGAGAAAAGATAATCTTTAATTACGGGACAGAAAACAAGATAAGTAAGAGTTGCAAACAAAGTAGATTTTGGATGCATTTTGATAACATAAACAACATAAAGGCAAAATGTAAAAATTGTAAAGTACAAATATAAAATATATATTTTTTATATGGTTACAGTTTTGAGGGTGGTTTGTTTGTAATGTTTGTGTTTTGATAGCTCCATATAAATATAACGTTTAATATACATTTGTAATAGTGTTTGATGTTTTTACATTATTTACTTACAAAATAAATAAAAACATAATGTAAAATGTACTCTCCGCAGTTACTTCCTAACACGTCAAAATAAAAGCATTTCCTGTTAACATGTTTCGTAGAAATACTGAATGTGTTACCATTAACAGGTGTCCCACCTATTTATTGTACATAGTGTAAATAGTACACTTTTCTAGCATTCTCTTAAATAATAGTTAATCTCAACATGAATTGAATAATTTTAGTTATTTTAAAACTAAACAATTCACAACAGTGATTTTGGTTTCTATTGCCGATGTTACATAATTCTGTTCTCAACGAATTACACAATGTACAGTAAAGATTTTGATCTTTAATATATTTCGTTCATCGAGACCTGATGTGCGATTTCAGTGTTCCCTTAATTTTTTTTTGCAGTAATACATGTGTGTTTGTATTTTTTTTATACAGTATATATTGTTTTCTTTGGTAATATACTAGAGATCTGAACAAAAATATGTCTGTGTGAGAGTATGAGTGTGTATGGACAGTACATGCTTGTTTTAAGTTTTTCCAGGTTAGGCTCTCTGTTGTTGAATACCTCCTTTCCCCATATGTGTGGATGTGCGTTCTTCAAGCACACATGCTTCTTAAATGTAGCCTGTCTCATAGCGACTAACTATGCATGGTATGCATGTAAACCCATTTTATAGCAGGTCTTAGTTGTGGACAGTCTATTTTGCAAAGCATCCCTCGAAGACTCTAATTGATGTTTTCATGTCTACAAAATATTCTAACAACATAACAGGGTTTCTGCGGGTCCTTAAAAAGCCTATAATCCAATTATCTGAATTTTAGACCTTGAAATGTCTTAAATATAAATTTGACAGGTCTAAATAAATAAATGTTACTTTTATAAAGTTGCATTAACTTTTCTCACTTTTAAATGTGTTTTGGGGAAAGATTTGTATTGATCGTGCTGTTACAAAACAAAACCAACATGAAACCATATAACCACTAATGCAAACTGTGCAGCCCGGTCAGAATTTATCGGCTTACACCCAGGTAGTGTGTCGCAATGTGGTGTGTTGGCTTCAAATATTTCTGGGACTCCGATTTTCCTTCATATTATTCATAATTTCTCTGCCAGTATGGACGTGAAATAGGTCTTAAATTGCATTCATAGTGGTCTTCGAAAGGTTTTAAAATGTCTTAAATGTAACTTGTTGAAACCTGCAGAAACCCTGTCTAAATTGGATCCATTGCCAGTGAAACTTAAATATATTTCTTATTATACAGTGTTGCTGGTGTTGTTTAGAAATCAGTATATGATTGATATATGAGATACGTCCTGAAGTTCAAGGTAAAAGATATAGGGGCAGATGTACTAACATGTTAGAGCCTGTTTGTTATAATTTTGTCGCAACGTGTGCCTAAAAACATGACGTGGTATGCACGAACAGACCACAAATGGCTAAAACCGCATTCTACCTGGCGTAGACCGCAGAATCTTAATTTGTGCTTTCCTTACACATGCATATGCATTTATGGGAGGGTCCAGGTAAAAGTGGGAGTTTCATGCAAAATTTGTGAAGAGATGCGTAAGGAGAGACTGATTACCTATTCTGTTGTATGTATGAAAATTGTGGGCGAAAGGCCATGTCTGCCTTGCAGACTAAATTTCTCCGCCTCCTAAAAGCAGGTGTAATCCAGAAAGCGTCTTTGCTTATAGGGGAAACAATGGTAGCAGTCACTCGAGCAAGAGGAAGACACAAGGGCATAGGTTTACTGTGAGTTGAAATTTGCTAGGGACTTTCTCTGCTTCTGTTGATACCCTTTTATGGGTCGCTATATTCGTTTATTAGCAAGGCGAGTTCCACAACATTGTTCATGATTATAATGACACTAATGTCATTTTTAAGTTGATTTGCTTAAATTGACATGACATTGGTAGTTGTATTTTACTGTACCTCGGTCACTAAAATATGTCAGCGGCCTACTCCATCACGATGGAAAATGTATACTTTCCCCAGAATTTGCTTTGGATTTTTTTCTTCATAAGTAAATTGTATTTCACTTATAGTAATTATTTGTAGGGGCATGTCCCTACCTCCCTACCCAAACCTACGCCTATTGACATAGGCCAAGGAGATGTGCTGAGGATGTTCGCCACAAGAATTTTCAATTTAAAATGACAAGAGGTGTTACAGATTAAGCAGTCAGGCAATAACAGTTTCTGGAAGAAATCAGTGATGATATCAAACCTCTGATTCAGCGAACAGGGTGCCGCAACTTACAGTTAGAAGGCGGTGACATGGACTGATTATGCGGTCAGACGCAGGTTTGGTACATCCATCATAAAATGAAAAGTAACATTGTGCACTTTCTGCAGACTGGCCAAGTTGCTGTTAACGCTGCGCTCTCTAA
Source organism: Percopsis omiscomaycus (assembly GCA_027575585.1). Lineage (NCBI taxonomy): Eukaryota > Metazoa > Chordata > Actinopteri > Percopsiformes > Percopsidae > Percopsis > Percopsis omiscomaycus. The sequence continues at coordinate 13,945 of JAODLI010010041.1, read as the reverse complement.
CATACGTACATCTGCCCCATACATTTTACAGTCAAAAACCCATGGTGTATGACCAAGGTCACTGGTTCAAATCCCTCTAGTCATCTGGAAATACCGTCTTTGGAAAGTAAATTAGTAATGTTTTCTCCCAGCAGAAGATTTTTTTTAGGAAAAGCCAAGAAGCTTATTAGAAATATTAGCTGATATTTTTGACATATGGGTCCTACTCCTATGTTACTTTTTCCTTGATGTTTTCCTTCTATAAAACATATACTATATCTTACAACATAACTACAACATAAGATAACAAAAATGAACATGTATTTTTAATCAAGACATAGAAAGGTTGCTTTGAAATTTACAAGTTTGTTTTTGTTTTTCCTGTCTTCACGTTTCACAGAAATTTATGATGAAGGTAAGGTTAATTGTGTTTGTGTACAACTACGTGCACGCCACATGCAACATGTGTATGTTTGTTTGTGTTTTGTGCTCTCTTTAAACTTTTGATAAACCCTCGCCTCTGTAGCTTCCCTATCCTAATATCAAGTCCTCACACTGACGTTCAGCATGAAATATGCCAAGGTGCTACCCCAGACATTCATTATAATTTTTTACAGTTACATGTAGATTATGGATGCTTTTTTGCCAAACATCAGTGTGAGGACATATTGAGCAAATTAATATAAAAATAAAATGTATGTTCACTTGTGTTTTCCCCAGTAGTTAGTCTAACTAAGACAGATTCTATTCTAATTGATGAGGCTATAAATTGTCTTGACTTTGCAGGCCTGTGTGTGTTTGTAAGACCTCAGTAGAGGTCCCTGTCTGCCTGTCACCTCACATTACATGGAGCATTTAGCAAAAAGACAAGCAACCATAAAATACTGAAGAGTAATAAAGAAGAGACTCACCTGTTTGTCATCTGTTGTCCCCAGTGGATAGGATGCTATTAAAACACACATAAGTGGCTATCATTATAATTAATCTTATTTTCATTACTAACAATGGCTTTCGTTACAGTTAATGTAGATGATGTTGTTATGCACACCCATATTAAGGTGGTGCTCATAATAAGGCCTTATCTAAATGGAATATCCTGAATACAAGATCATGAAAGTCATAATTTTGATATATTCTGAAAAACATTGGAATGAGTTTGTATGTCTCATCTACATTGTTTTATCTTTCTCTCCTATTGCTTAATGCTTTTCTTCCAGACGGCCCAGGGAGGGGGCCATCGCACCTTACTGTACGGCCATGCTGTCTTGCTGAGGCATTCCTACAGCGGAATGGTGGGTAGACATATGCATTATACAATGAACAATGGTTAGCAAGGTTAAAAAAATACAAAAATATCACACGCTACATGTCAGCACTACATGTCAGTATCGCTGAGCCCAACACAGCTGAGTGTATGAGTAGTTGGTTGTAAGTCTGGCTAGCTGTACTGTAGTAGTGATTGTGTATTGTTCTGTGCAGTACTTGTGCTGCCTGTCCACCTCCCGCTCCTCCACCGACAAGTTGGCTTTTGACGTCGGTCTGCAGGAAGACACTACAGGTAGAAATATAACATGTAAATGGTCATAAAAACAGATGATCTAAAAATATTTTACTGCTGAATTGACTTGAGACACAAGTCTCAAGTTCTGAGTCTAATTGTGGAACACTAACTCATGAATGTGCGTGCACAGGTGAAGCGTGCTGGTGGACAATCCATCCAGCGTCAAAGCAGCGGTCCGAAGGAGAGAAGGTTCGCGTGGGAGATGATCTCATCCTGGTCAGCGTGTCGTCTGAGAGATACCTGGTCAGTCACACTGTGCACTATGCTTGTAAACTGGTTTGCACCCTGCGGTCTACCATGATTTCTAAATCCAGTAGGTCTGTGACAGTAGTGTTGTGTTGCTCGTGAACGTTTTTATTGTTTTTGAACTAATCTTTTATATGACCCGGAGTAATGAGTTGTCTCATTGACTGAGTTAATTTTCACGCATGCGTGAATTGTCTTGGACTCTTACTCGTCACATGGCAGCTGCATAATCTCAGTCAGTAGGCTATAGGAAACAGAAATGATTAGTTCACGACTCATAACTATGGGTCTTTGGGTTTGTGTCTTTTGTTAGGTGACAGTTGTAGCCTATAGGCTCAGAATAAACGAAATGACTCGAAAAAAGATTAGTTCATTTAACTGACCGAGATTAAAAGATCTGAGTCAGTAAAAAGATTGTAAATTCCCACCACTATGTGACAGTGGAAAGACTACAGGCACTTTTAGCTGAATTGTCCCCAAGTAATGGATGGTGTTACAGTCTTCCTCCAACATGTGTAGCGACTAGGAAATAATCATAAAGCAACCACATTAAAAGTCAATAAACTGATAAAATTTCAGGATGGTGTTTTATCTCCGTGCTCACATTGGGGAACCGCAGTATCTGGCGAGTTCCTTGTCTGTCAACAGCGTAATGATATAGTCTACCCTGGCGCGCTCCTTGACAAAAGACGTGGGTTTCAAAGATCATGGAGCACTTGGAGAGAAATGAGTGGCAGTGGGGATAAGCACGGGTACCTGGCCCTGGAGGATCTGGAAGAACGGACACAGCACCAGGAGTCGAGGCGGTGGGTGGTGGAGATGTGGTAACCGGGATAACTGTAGCTTACTGTACATCTGCTGAAAACTGTGTGGTCAAATTGGCAAATGACTGTTCGCGGTGTTCCCGCCATTAAGCGCAGCCCTTCCATTATCTCGCTTAAAAGGTGCAGTAGGTAGGTAGGTTGTTTTAAATATACATTTATTTATTTATTTTTTCCACACACATCAACTTTTTTATTTTTTTTAAATCCAGTGTTCCAAGGAATGAGACAAAAGGGAAACCAACAGGTGTATGTGTCATTTTAATACCTCTCAGATACCATATAGAGTGTTACCCCTCACCCACTTATTCCCACACAAAAAAAAGTTGAAAGTTAAAAATTCTGTAGTGAGCCTCTAAGCCTAAGGGAAAATCTAATCCTCTTAAACATTGTAAACTTTCTCTGATCTATCAATCGTGTGTAGGTGGGGACACATGTTTTCATTTGAAATGAATCAGCCTAGCCTGGAGGGTAGCAAAGGCGATTATACTCTGTGCTGAAACATATTGGATTGTGGGGGGGATTCCTAAAAGGACAAAAAGAGGGTCACCATCAATATTTAGGTGTCAAATATTCTGGACCAGAACTCTGACAATTTTGGACAGGACCAGAACATGTGTTTGTGGATTGCTGGCGACTGTCCACATCGGTTACAAGCATCACTTCTATCTGGGAAGATATTGGCCAGTCTGGCATTTGTCAAGTGAGCCCTTGAGAGCACCTTGCATTGTACCAAGCTGTGCCTAGCACAGATTCATAAAGAGTGGACTGACCCAAGTATGCTGACCCATTGATTCTCAGAAAATGGAACGCCGAGATCCTGCTCCCATGACTGCTTAGATGCTTCAGCAGGATTTGGTTTGAACTGATAAATAGAGAAAATTAGACATTTTTGACTGTATTAAAAAGACAGTAGCAAGTCTAGCACAGAGTCAGGTGGGCAGCCAGGGAACTGTGGGAATTGTTTTTTCACAAAATGCGTAGCCTGAAAGAAGTAAAAGAGATGGGTTTTGGCAGAGAACGAAGCAAAGGATCCCCTAGTGGAAAGGTCACTGATGGTGATAGTGCCTTTGTTAAACCATGTGTTAAAAAAATAGGGTCAAAACACAATGGTAAAAAGGAGTGATTATTTAAGATTGGAGCCAAGACTGAAGAGCCATGTTAGGACAGCCTTTGGTCTCGGTCTCGGACAAAAAGCCAAACTGTGTGTGAGATGCTTGTTAATATCCACTTTCCCCGCTCTTTTTGTTTCTGTGTGAAGCATTTGTCTTATGGAAATGGAAGTCTTCATGTAGATGCAGCGTTCCAGCAGACTCTGTGGAGTGTAGCTCCCATCTGCTCTGGCAGCGAAGTGGCACAAGGTACAGTGCCTGTCTTCACTTTTTTTTTTTTTACTTTACTAAACATCTATCTTATAGATTCATTTTCTTCATTCAGACATTCACTGCATATATACAGAGAAAACTTAACAGAATGCTTTGCTTTTGCAAAGTCGTGGGATATCCTGTAAAAACACATACCTTATGCTGCCCTCAAAATTAAACAAAAGAAGGAACCTTCAAAGTTTGTCAAAGTCATTTTTGCTGCCTTCAGTTTTGGATGTCACTTGATGACTTCCTGTCTTTACATGAAGCCTATGTATGACGGACCCTCAATGTTCTCCTTCCCCGCAGGCTTCCTGATCGGAGGCGATGTTCTGCGTCTGCTGCACGGCCACATGGACGAGTGTCTGACCGTCCCGTCTGGGGAGCACGGAGAGGAGCAGAGGAGGTCAGTGGGATTAAGGGAGGAAACAGGGAAGTTTATGAACCATGGAGGGGAGCACTTTAAGGAGAGATGGTCTGAATGGAATGTAGCATGTGATGAGTAGAAATGGGAGCTTATCAGGAATGGTTTATAGAAGATTACTTTAAAGTTAATATTTTACCATACCAAAGTTATCCTATGCATATAAAGAATAATATTGTATACTTTGGTTATATTGTACTGTTTAAAGGCATAGTTCAGAATGTTCTATGTCTGCTCACATGTGATGAAAAATATTCGGTTATGCCCAGCAATCAGTAAAAAAAATTATGATTTACATTTAACTTCAATAAATTAATGTATTGCTAATAGGAGAATCATGTATCTTTTGAAGGATATGATTGAGGTTATATTTTTTTGAAGGATTAACATGTATCAACATTAAGAAATCCCGAAATATCTCTTTAAGCTAGAACAGGGGAAATGGCCTGGCCGGTTCACACTGTTGATCTTATCATCGCTCATCCTTTGACTGGTCATTGATACGGCACACAAGCAGGCACAGCAGAAAACACTGGAGGTTGCAAATAGAAAGTGGAAAATCTAGGCCACTTTTATACAGTACAGAGAAAAGATGGGCTCACACGGGATTGCTGCTCGACTTCTGTCGACAGAATGAGTCCTCCCTGAGTGTAGATATTACATCTCTCAGCTCAGGAGAACTATCAATAATTACAGTTGTCGTACGGCCTCAGAGGACACAGCAAAGTGCTTAAATAACATAGGATAAGTAGTTGTCATTCTTTAGTTACCTACTTGTTTGTTTGTGTGTATATGTTTTGTGTGTGTTTGTGTTGTTGCATTCACATCTTGTGCTATTTAGCATCACAAATTAACCTAAGACAGCTTTTGCATAAATACATGAATGACAGAGGCTGAGATGTTTTTACTCCCTTAAAGATATTAAGATATAAGTGAGGCAGTACGCTGTTATATAAGATACCTTTGTCTGATCTCCACTATGTGTGTGTGAATGTGTCATGATTGCCTTCCGTCCTGTTTAGAGTAATTACGGACACTATTTAAGTTTTCCCAACAGCACTAGGTGCCGTCATGGTTTGGCTGTTATGCCACTGTACTTTGTGTTATCTTTATTAAATTAAGCTTTATGGCCCCAGCCGCCGTCGCCGCCGCCAGTGGGTCCCAGCCGCCACTGCCACCCCTCCCTGGTCCGGCCTCCTGAGGGTCCTAGCTGCCGCTGCCACCCGTACTGGCTGCGCACCTGCGGGGGATTAGCCCCACGCAGGTGCGCCTGTTTTTCCCAAAAGCACTAGGTGCTGTTGGTCATTGTTTGGCTGTTACGCAACTGTACTTTGTGTTATCTTTATTAAATTACGCTTTATGCGTCCACTCAGTCTTCGTTCATCTGCTCGTGCTTACACTCGCCAGCCCTCCACGCATTGTTACAGAATGTGTATTGATCATATTAAGATAGAGAGAAGAGAGGTGTATTTCAACATATTTCCCTTCCTCCCCAGAACGGTGCACTACGAGGGCGGGCCGGTGTCCATCCATGCCAGGTCTCTGTGGAGACTGGAAACACTGCGGGTGGCGTAAGTGTGCTCATGCATGTAAACGTAAACACACACACACACTTTTAGATTTAAATTTTCCTACATCTTCATTTTTCATTTTTTCACTGTATAAGAAAACTAATAGAAAACAAACCAAAAACTTTGAAGAGTAAACTACCATTAAATCCAAATATTAAAAAAAAAATTATATATATATATACACACAGTATATATATACACAGTTGTCCAACCAGTCGAGTAAGGAAGACATCAAAGAATCCACAGTATACAACTGAGTTGGCAGAAGAGTTACATGGGACAATAATCACCCAGACGCAAAACAAAGTGACATTGCACAAACCACTGTGTATGGCACCAGGCCCAAGATGTTCATTGCACTGAGCCCGCAGGGAGGACATCAGTATTTTATCAGCAGGGGCTCAGGAATGGGACAGGATTAAGGGCAAAATGGTCGAAACGCTATACAGTGACATTCTGGATTAAACATGCAAGAGATCTAGGACTGGGACAGTGACTCTTAACACAGTAAAATCTACACTGGCGTGGTTTAAAAACAGATGTATAAAGTTGGTATAAACAAAGTCCTTATAGGCAAGTTTGGCCACTCGGCAGCCATCTTGGTAATGCCCACGGGCAGTTATTTCAGACCAACAAGACCAGGCCCCTATATAAATGAATGGGGAGAGAGCCAGGACATAAAAACTGCATGTATAGAATCACCAGTCAAATCTGGTCAAAAACGCTTAAAAAATTTGGTGACTTTGCCCCAAAATAAGGTTTAAAAAGCTTTTTTCCTAACAGGTTATACTTCTACTATACATGTGCAAAGTTTCACAACACCAACTTCATTTACGGCTCAATCCGTGCAGTGACATGACGCCATAAGATCTTTGTGGTCATAACTAAATGCTTAACTTCCTTGATAATCCGGTGCATTCCTGATACCTGCTACTTCCTGCCAACAGCCAACCGTTGAAACTGTCGCAAACCTCTGTGCGCTTGGGTCAGTGCAACCACACGATTGGCTTAATAGGCTTCCCGATTTAGCCATTTATAAAGCAGCTCCCTTAAATTCCTATTCAGGATTCTTTAAGTTGTCTGTCTCTTCTATAATGTCTAACGTTTAATTAATTGTTGTCGTTTCTTACGTAATCATGAGCTTACTGTTTTTTATTTTGTAAATCGTTAAAAAGAAATATGTAGATCCCCCTCACTTTTAAAGTATTTCCCTTATATCTGATCTAAAGAAAGCAAAGGATTATAAAGCTATAGTTTATTCAGGACAGGTATGGTAATATAGTGCTCTTGCTGTTATTAGGACGGTGTTTTAGATTTAAAAATATCCTCTCTAGTCTGTAGTGTTCAGTCAAAGTGACAGTATGGGGCTATAGCAGCAGGCTATAGGAATCACTTTAACACAGCAACAAGAGCTAAACTGGAACAAAAGAGAGGTCACTTTTGGACCTACTTTATTAGTAGCCGTAATCAGCTGTTCCCAAAAGCATACAAGCATCCTACAAGTATGAGACATTATTTGATTCTGAAATCAAAAATCATTTGTCTAACAATGTTTTAATTTTAAATTTTCTATTCACTGTCCGCCTGCTGATTCCTGTCTGTCTCCATATTTCTCTCTGTTTGTCTCTCTGTCTTTGTGTGTGTGTGCTTGTGTATATGTCTAGGTGGAGTGGTAGCCACACCCGGTGGGGCCAGCCCTTCAGACTAAGACACGTGACCACAGGAAAATACCTGAGTCTCCTGGAAGACAGATCTCTGCTGCTAATGGACAAAGAGAAGGCGGATGTGAAGTCCACAGCATTCTGCTTTAGGTCTTCTAAGGTAGGAAATTGTACAGGTTGAGACAGATGTGATGCATACCAGGACATAAATGATTAGTTTACGGACCTTTGGGACTAATGACTAGTGTTGACTATACAGAACATCATAAAAGCTCCTACAGACCATGTTGTTGCATGAAATGCTGATTGCGATCTAATTTTCTGTTGTACGGTGTGCTTCGTAGTGAGGGATGACGCTAGCTGTTTAGGTTGAATCACCAGCAGTCCATGTTAGTTTATAGTTACCCCTAAAAACTGTGAGGTTTAAAGTGATTAGTGAAACTAGTAAACTACATTTACCACTTTGATTTATTTTCAAATAAAGATGACACTACATTGCAACATCATCAACACTAGTCCATTAGTTTCTATTAATGTTTAATTTCATGTTCATTCATGTATTTGTGTATTGATTTAGGTTACCCTGCCCCATAGAGCAGAGTATATTAATCATCGACTAAGAGGAAACTAAGAGCTAGATTTATCAAGCCGTTTGCGCCTGTTTCCAGGCGTTAATTGTTCGCAAAGACTGACTTAACCGATGCGGGCTATTTACAAAAAGGGCGCACTTGGGTAAAATCGCAGATTACCTGCCACATGAGCGAGAAGAGACAAGTTGCGTTTGTGGGAGGGTCATGGGGAAAGTGGGAGTTCCACCTAAAAAGGTGGGAGGATACGCGTAAAGTGCGCCTAATTATATATTCCGAGGTATATACAAAGACTGCCAGTAAGATCGCGCCTCTATTCTGCGGGGGAAATTCTCCGCCTCTTAAAAGAGCAGGTCTAAACCAGAAAGCACGTTTTCCTGTGTGTAAAAATGTACCTTATTCAATGGCAGCAGTGATCGTTACAAACATGGCATCCAATACACTTACATCCAAAACTTAATAAAAAAACGCCTCCATGTCTGTTCCATTTCTGATAAACAATTTTGCGATTTTTTAAAAACTATATAACACTCTTTAATGACCCCATTGGTTGGGTTGACATATAAATGATATAAACGTAAGTATACATACATAAAGCCAACACAACAGTATCATAACAGACCACACATACCTTTATTCTCTACAGAGATCTCAGCAGTATCTATGCTGTCCACACCTTCCACCTGTTCGGCAACGAATGTTTGCTGCACCACCTCTTCAATAGTAGTAGATGGCGTGTCTATTTCTGGTGGACCTGAACTGGATTGTGCCCGGTTGTACGCTACCTTCTCTTTTGTTCTGCGCTTTATGTCTTGCCACCGTTTTTTTACCTCCTCCACTTTTTTTTTTAGGGTTAAATTTTTTTTCCCGAGGGTGTGGATGTTCTGCACTGTAATATGTTCAGGTTTGTTGTTACTTCATGCACTAATATGTCAGTTTCATCGTCACTAAATTTAAGCTCATTCTTTGCCCTTTTAGAGGCGCGCTAATTACGCTAGAGGGCAGAGTATGCGCTGATTGCCTAATGGGTGTCAGGTTTGATAGATACTACGCAAAATGAGGAAGCATAGTGTGCGGTATTACCGAACTCGCATAAACAGATGCAGCGTAAACTGCACTAGTGTTAGTAAATCTACCTGTCAATATATTAAAATAATTGAACTAATTTTAATCACTCCAGGAATGTTTCCTCCTCATATTCCTTTTTTAATCTCAGTTTCCCTCTCTTTTCTCTAGGAAAAGTTGGACTCAGGTCTGAAAAAAGAGGTGGATGGTATGGGTGTCCCTGACATTAAGTATGGGGACTCAGTGTGCTACATCCAGCATGTGGACACCTGTCTGTGGCTCACATACCAGGCTGTTGACGCAAAGTGTGCCCGCATGGGTGGGGTACAAAGGAAGGTAAACTTACTATTGTGTATCTAATGTAAATACAGCCAAGACACACAGTTCTGAACATTCCACAATTCATTCTTACGGGGAAACAATAATTAATAAGTAAAATGCTGAAAGTAATGTACAGGATTTCTACGCGTCCTGGAAAACAGTAAAGTAAAATGTCCTGGAAAATCTTGTGTTGTCCTGGAAAATTATTTCAACATTCTCCTATTTTCCTTTAGCTGAGAATTAGGCCATCTATCAGAGCTCCCCAAAATGGATAACATTGCCATCTGAAAGTTATGTTCAGGATCATATGAATGTTTAAATGGTAGTTTATGGACCAGAGTATTTTGAATAGGCTGTTCTTGGTTATGTTGTGGAAACGCTGTGAACACATCCCCAAGTCACGTCATATGGTAGCACAATGTGCAGGTGTGTTTGCATTATTCTATGACCAATTTGTCCTAATTTCTAAGCATGTAAGAGATTATTTCATAGATAAATTATAGCCATAGGGCCCTATCTTACACGAGTAAGATAGGTACTCAAGTGGCACCAAGCAAATGCACTTATGCCCATCTGAGCGTGTTGGTCTTAAAATGAGGTGTGGTCAGGCATATTGTTGACGCATTGCTATCTTGAGGCAGTGGAAAGCGATTGCGCGATTGACTAACAAATACCTGGTCAAGTCAATGGTGCAGTATTTATTATTATTTTACGTGTGCATTGTCAAGATAATAGGCTAATATGCGCCTTCATAGGCGTATGTGCAAATCGCTGACACTCTTGTTACACACACAAGGACGTGCAGCAGTGCACAAACATCCAAGATGAAAAGATTACAATGTGAAAGATTATATAGTGTACATCAAGATACAGTATTTTATCCTGCTGGAATCCTGCTGTTGCCGTAGATGGTCTGCTTGCACGCTTTCACTTTGCACACAAGCAGATCAGTTTCCTCTGCAGAGAAGCGTTTTTTCTTGCTACTTGGTGGCTCTTAAAAGGGAATGGGTGATGACACCTCTGAATGGTTTATTGCATGTTACGCCCAAAACACACCCACAAACAATCAAGAGACTAAATACAACCTTTTTGAACCATGCGCCTGGTGCTGCAACGCCATTAAACTAGCAAAAGTGGATTTGGACATGCCCTAAATGCACTTGCACCATGAACTTTAGACTGTGCGCTTAGATCGTTAAAATAGGGCCTATGAACTGCACGTCTTCTAAATGCAGAAGTCCGCCAGAGAGAATATGCTAAATAAAGGCCTCATACCATTCCATATTCTATTTTCCATTTTGGAAAGACTTTTCTCCCTTCGAGCTGAACATTCATAACTTGGTTAAATGATATGTTAGACCAATTTAAAATTTAGTCCAGCACTTTCATGCCAATTCAGACAACACAACTGGAAAAAAATTTAATTTCACAATAGGGGACCTTTAATGATTAAATTGCAACTAAAATGTCTTCTCACCTCAGGGTGAAGAGTGACATTGTAAATGTTGTTTTAACATGTGGTCATGTGTTTCAGGCGATCATGCACCATGAGGGTCACATGGATGATGGCCTGACGCTCTCTCGCTCACAGCACGAAGAGAGTCGCACGGCCAGAGTAATTCGCAGCACTGTGTTTTTGTTCAACCGCTTCATCAGGTGGATATGTGTGCACATGAACACATACACACACAAACCCACTTAATTAATCATCATTAATAAATCTGGTGGTGCCTGACTGCCCTTTTATAAAACATTATTTTGAACATAGACAAAGTGTTTACAAATGACTTATTAATGATTTATTAATCATGATTATAAAGTGTTAACCACTAGATAAGGGGGTCTAACCTCCATCTTTCTGACAGGGGTCTCGATATGCTCAGTAAGAAAGGGAAGATCTCAGCTCTTGACCTGCCAATCGAATCAGTCAATCTCAGCCTGCAGGATCTGATTGGCTACTTCCAACCGCCTGATGAACACCTGGAACATGAAGACAAACAGAACCGATTGAGAGCTCTGAAGAATAGACAAAATCTCTTCCAGGAAGAGGTATTTATATGCGTGTGTGTGCATGCGTGCGTGAGCTGCAACCTCATGAGTTGCATGACATCAGCATGCCGATGTACAGTATATGGACTTCCGGAACCAATGCGTTTTCCCATGAAAATAAATTGGGTTTTCGAGAGTAGCCACCAACACAAATTGAACAACGAATATGTTACAATTCAGAACTTCCTCACAGAAACGGCAATCATAACATGCTACGGCGGGCCAGAATTAAAAAAAACACTGGTTTACCTGCGGCTTGTCGAGTTTTGTCATGATGCAACATTTTGAATCTTCAAACATAATCCCACAGGAATTTCACACCGTCGATGAAAAGGACAAGACATGAATGGACTGACTGACTGAATAATAATCTAGCGACGATTATAAAATAAATCTCTATGGGAGTGCTCAGGAACAGCAGAAACTTCAGGCAGTGTGTCAGGATGACCGTTACTGTAGTAACGGCGTGTGATGAGCAAGAGTAAGCGCAAGCCAGCGAAACACACAAGCGGAATTCCAGGTGAAACGCTATTAAGCATTCATTTAATAATGAAAATACACACACACAGGGCATAAGCCAAAACAATGACCAACAGCACCTTGTGCTGTTGGCTAAACTGAAGTAGTCCATGAAACAATCACCTAAGGAGGCGCACCTGTAGTTCTAATCAGCCTACAGGTGCGCACTGGGGAAGAGGGACACGGAGCGCACATGGACCAATGCGCGCCGATCGTGACAGTTACCTAGTTCAAATATTGTAGAAATATTGGAGATGTGAGCTAGCATTCTTTGTAATGCTAATGCTATCTTGTTAACATGAATAAAACGATTAAATGCTTAAATTACTATATTCATATCAGAGGTTTGCAGCAATACTTTTCTATATGTTTTCTTAATTCTGTAGACTTTGTGGCCATTATCAAAACTTTTACTGGCTTCTACAAAATATAAACAAGGCTTGTTCCGCTTCTGTCATGTGACATCATGGTTCATTATGATTGGTTCAAGCCATTTAATGGGTATGGAAATGTGTGAAAAATCGGCCTTGAAGTGAATAAAACAAATGCATTTCAAACTTTTATTTACACTAATAGGCTGCCATTTATAGCAAAATAGGCTATATATTATGATTTATTTGGAGAAACTAAGCAATTCTATGTAAAATTCAGCACCCCCATATAGCCGGAATGGAATGATCCTTGTTTTATAACCACATTTAGCAACAATACAACTGTCGAATCAGGCTCCTTAAATCAAATCGTAGAATAGTTTACTATTCAGAGTCACCCTAGATGCCACACTTGGCTTACATGTTGCTTCGTAATATACCCTTGGTGCTACTGTACATAACGATAATTCTTCATGACGAAACAAGCAACATAGTCATGCATGAGCAACAGCACAGCATCAAGCTATAGGAGGGAGCCAAAACCTACAGTTTATGAACTGAACACAACTTGACACTTGGGGTCAAGTTGTGTGTCAAGTATTTTTCAGGGCCGATGCTGATATCGATGATTTGTAATCAAAGAGACCGATATATTTGGAACCAATATACAATTGCAATAAAAATGAAAATATTGGTGTCAAAATTGACATAAACTCCAAAATAAATTTGTTAAAATGTCTTTAAGCATATGTTTAATTGAAAGAGAACTGGTTGTAATACGGCTCTTTAATAAAACAATTTAATAAAATGACCTTTTGATTTTATCAAATGTGAACCTTACAATTCATATATTTATAACAAATGCTCTTTTATCAACTTTTTTAATTCACATGACAATTTATCAACCCCATTTTAATCAAATAATTTTTAAATCTTCTACCCCTCATAGGAAACGAACAGCTGATCTACCTGGAACAAAATTGGGTTAGGCTGCAAGCAAACACAGAAGGCTGCCTATAGTTGGTGTAATGATTTATAACTGAACTTGCCATTCAAATTGCACGCATTAACTTTGACAGCCCTAATAGTTCTCAATAGATTGTGGTGTTTTTTGCAACTTCAGAGTAGAGGACTGATCTCAGAACACAGCTTCCCTCAAATAAGCTGTGAGGCAGCTGCATCAGAGCCAAAGTAACGCATTTTAAAATGTATTGTATCGGCAATCGGGCTTCACTTGGGCTTTACCCCAAGTAAAGGAGTTCAAGTACCTTGGTGTCTTGTTCGCGAGTGAGGGGACGATGGAGCGGGAGTTTGGTTGGAGAATAGGCGCAGCGGGGGCGGTATTACACTCTCTTTATCGCACCGTTGTGACTAAAAGAGAGCTGAGCCAGAAGGCGAAGCTCTCG
>JAODLI010010031.1:0-26083 GCA_027575585.1 Percopsis omiscomaycus | reverse complement strand
CTCTCTCTCTCTCTCTCTCTCTCTCTCTCTCTCTCTCTCTCTCTCTCTCTCTCTCTCTCTCTCTCTCTCTCGCACACTTAGTCAATTCATCCAATCCATTATACCAATGGCAGGGAATCCTCGCCACATCGCCTGCTCCTGCTGTAGTCTAATCAGTAAGGCTGCTTAAAAACCTGTGCAGCTAAAAGCCCATGCAGCTTATAAGGTCGGACAACATCTGAACACGGTGAGTCCTCTATCTATACAGTTTATCCTTGAGCATTTTTGTGTCGAATCGGAAAAGGATCCGGTAGGCTACCGCTGATATTTTGTATCACCCGCTTTCCGGCACCTAAAGGCTATGGTCCAGATTCGTTGACGTCAAAGTTAATTGTATATAGGTATAAGTCTACTTTTTGATATTTCCGACATGATAAAACAACGGTTACTCCCATCAAAACGCTCCTAATCTCACATTTATAGCCGACACAGGAACCCATTGATGACTATAGCCCAGCGTAATGTCACACCAGACTGACAGTGCGTGGCGCGCTGCGGCTTGGATTTGTAGCGGTGGAATTTAAAACTGACAGTCGAATTTGTGTCTTCTTTTAAAACCCTATGGGAATTCGGCACCTAAAAGTGTAGGCATTAGCATACACTTAAACTTAATTGGATCGAAGTGGATATTATAAGCAACAACTCTCAATCAGATAATCATCGACACCGTAGTCTAGGCTACTGAGAAAAGGAGGAGAGCTCAATGTGTGTGTAGTTCTGGGATCTGGATAAATATCACGAAAGGTAAGAGCATGTTTGTTTGTTGTCCTAATTCACGCCTTGTTCACTGTGGTGTTTTGTGGTGAGGATGTGTTTAGTGATATGCCACATTAGGAGGTGGGCGCTATAGCTTTGGTGCTGCCAAAAATAATATACCCACATCATCTGTGAGCTGACGTGGGTAGTGGGTTAAAAATATCGTGGCTCTGCTATCAAAGTGCAAGTGCTTTGCATGTGTGCGTTTGAATGACGTAGCTCAAACGTTATCAAAATGGTGTAGCCTATATGTTTCATATTTGCAGCGCGCTTTTCGTGTTTGTAGGCTACGTTGGGCTTTGTCAGCCATCGGTTATGGTAGGCTAGTGTGTGTATGTGGTGGCAATCATTTCAGCCCGTTCATTTTACCACATCTCTCCGTAACAAAAACCTGAAATATCCGGGACCTCTCAATTTACAAGTGGGCAAAAGTCTAAACAGTTTATAGGCCTATAGCATATGGTAAATTGTCTGTAGCCTACAGTTGCAATCTAGCCAGTAATGTCCAATATATATGGTTTAAAGCATCCAGAAATAGGGTCAAAACCAAGACTGGCGGCCGTAGAAATCAGGAACGGGAGGATCCGAGACCAACCGAGCGGCAGCATGTTTACCACCCTGTGACCCCTTCAACTTTCAACTCTAAATGACTGCGCGCAGCCGATTATCTCGAGCTAATCTGAGTCAAAGCGATGCGCGCTCACATCAACCTAAATGTTGTTGATGCCTGAAATAATTTGGTTTACCAGTAAACTATAGCCTATAGCCAATGGGATTATGCGCCTGTGTTCCACAACAAACCAAACATCTATGCGTGCTACAATATGCATGCATGCTACTATTTGTGTGTGTGTGTGTGAGATATCACAGTAGGCTAATGTGGGTTATAGATAGGAACTCGTTGCGCAGGCCTATAAAAACATATGACGAAAAGGAGGGAGGGGAGTCGCTATTTGAAGCGGACTGGAGCGGATTCGGAATAAGGAATTGGAAGAGTGGGGGGTGGTTAACGTTACAGATGGCGAAGAGCATGTGAAGATAAAGAATGGATGAAATTAAATAACGAGAAGAAGGTAGACCTTTCTGAATGGAAAGAATAAGGCCTTATAGCCCATAAGGCTATACGCCAGCATTACCGCGCCTCGTCGGGAGGGCGGGAGCAGACTCTCCTGTAGGTACTCGGTGTGAACTGGACAGCAGACCAGAGAACAGCACATCACAAACACAGTGTGCAACCGACGGACAAAAGGCATGTGGGATTCGTAAAACGGCACGTTGTGTCGTTTTGATAGACTGGTTCAAAGCAGCCGTTAAATAGCTACATACGCGCATAAACGCACAGCCCAGAAGGATGAGCGTGTTTTCTTCGGGGAATCAGAGTTCGTTTAGAGGTAAAGGCCCATGAAGACGAAATAAGTGCATATTAGATATGAAGGCTTTGTGTAAAAGTTTTGTAAATAGCCTAACAATTTTGACGCTGGTTAATTAATATCTCAACATTTTCTCATGTTCAAAACAATGCATTTGAAAAAAAGATATTGAACACTGGATAAATAATCATGAGCCTATGCCATATGCATATAGGGTACGCATGCAGGTGATTGCAATTAAATTCCCTAAATCAATTATATTGATTTATTAGGCCTACGTTGGTAGGTGAATGGTGAGATTATTTTTTGAAGTAAAATAGGCCTATAATAGAATTAGGACTGCGTAATATCATTATAATCATTTTAATTCTACTTTTTTTTATATAGGTTATTTGTTTTGTAATTAGGGTGTTTTATTTTTATTTGCCATATGCATTCTTAAATGGTCTAGGCCATTCTCTAAATAAACAGCGTGTTTATGTCTCCATTAGCCTACAAAGCCTACAGCGATATCATTATATCACAAGTTGTCACAATAAACTGTATTTATTTAGGCTATTTGTTGTTTTTTTCATTTAGTTTGTCATTTCCGTTGCAAGATGTTATTAATAAGTCGATGCATTATTTCTACGGTTGGCCTATTGCCTTTCATTACCCCCAAAGTACCAAAGATAATGCCTCGCCATTATCTTAACACGAATTACTGTTTCAAAAGTTCCTTGACAACTATCCACATTCAGCACCTTGTATAATATAACTCCAGTCCAATAGTAGCTTAATAAGACGGATCACTGTTTGTGTGTGTGTGTGTGCGCGTGTGCGTGTGTGTGTGTGTCCAGTAAATCTCATATAGTGCCAGTGTGACATGGCTAACGGTGGGGACCCATTCGGCCTTCCAGAGCGCGCGGACGCAGAGCGCATGGATTCCCCTAAAGAGAAGAAACCACAGGAAAACCAGACGAGCGTTCTAAACTCACCAACACCACCACAGACCACGTGCAATCAGCAGGTATATTCTTTAATTTCTATTAATATTTTTCTAGCATATCTGTAACTCGGTTAAACCACTGTGATCTCATGGAAAACATAGCACTTGAGGGCAATGGTTTGTTTTTGTTATACGTCTGTTCTGCTGATTTCTTGTTTATTTAATATTGATGAATTAGCTGGACGTGCTGAACTAAAGTCAGAAATCAGGTTTCGTTGCTCAAGAATTTATTTACAAATGCAACCCAGACTCCGTCGAATTATATTTAAATATTAAAATTGAACAATATAATCTAGTGTAGTTTTGCAGCGGTGTGTTTAAATGTGAGATTTTAGTTTATTGTAGTGGCCTTCCTATTCCCATTTGGAAATAAATGCCATCATAATGTATCAGGGTCTAAACCTTTAGTAAAATGTAGTTGGTTTGTTTTGTAATAATGTTGTCCAACGTCTTTTGTATGCCACAACTAGCAGAATAGTTAACTGAAGAGGAATTAAATAATTAAAATATATACTGCTTTATATTCCAGGGGATGGAAGGAATCAAAGTTTTCCTTCACGAACGGGAACTTTGGACAAAGTTTGATGAAGTTGGGACTGAAATGATTATTACCAAGGCTGGAAGGTAAGGCAATAGATAGCCTAATAGGTCGTTGTTAAAATAGGCTACAGGCTAATATTTGTGGCTCCAGCTATTTTGATAATTCTTGTTTTGTTTTTCCTTTTGTTTTTCCTTTTTTCTTTTATTAACACACTCTTTGAAGAATAGTGTCATGCACTTGGTGAGATGAGAATGTCGAGGTGTGACCTGTTTTTTCCTTCCTCTACACCCAAAACCAAGTCTCTAAGTTAAATAATAATAATAAAAAATAACAAAGGTTAGTCATGACGACGGATTTCATGTGTAGGCTAATTCAACGTTTTAGGGCAATTCTGAAATTTTCCCTGGGTGTGTGTTTTAGGAGAATGTTCCCTAGCTACAAAGTGAAGGTAACTGGGCTCAACGCTAAAACAAAATATATTCTGCTTATGGACATTGTACCCGGGGACGACCACCGCTACAAATTTGCAGACAATAAATGGTTCGTATGTCAACACTATGCATGCACAATTGAGATGGTCTTGCTACTGTTTTAGAGTTCTCCGCCTAAAAATATAGCCTAAAAAATACAGTACAAAAATAAGTTTTGGGCAGACTTTAACCGCTATGAATATCAGCAATTGGGGAAGGTAAAATAACGCCATTGACTTTCAGCTATGGGAGCTATAAGCCTATTGGTCCATAATTCTGACTAGCCTATTTGGTTGGCTGTTCCCCACGGTGGCCTAGTTCCCCGTGCTTGCCCACAGCCTGCGTGCCCCGGTCCCTGCCAACGAGTTCAGTCTCAGTGGGAAGGGTTCACTGGGCGGACAGACGGATTTAGAGCGTCTCATTCAAGTGTGTGTTAGCTGAGGGGGAAATCCGAATAGACTCGCTCTAGTATACGGAGACTCATCAATGTAGCCTATACTATTCATCTCTTGTCTGCCTCAGAAAACATTTGGTATTACAATCTAACGGTCTGGAAACAGACCTTGTAGATAAATTGTTCTGACAGACGGTCCCAAGTCTGTGCGCAATTGTGTTATGTTGCGCAAAAATGCTGAGAAATCTTAGATTCTAGGTAGCTAACCCTACAGGCTTTTTATTTGCTTAGACATAGACCTATAACCTATCCGTCAAGACATCTTGTTATAAGCCTATACCTCACGGGAGTTTTCTTAAAAACGTAATTATTTAATTACTAAATGTTTGTTTTTCATTTTGGCAAACTCATGCTTAGGCTAAAGGTTATTTGGTCCTGTGTTCTGCCAATCTCTGATTTCCGCCTGCAACCTCTCCATTGTTATACAAATTTGAACATTTCTAAGCCTGTTTTTCTGATAGGTGTAAATAGTGTGAGCTGATAGAGCCAAGCACAGAATCAGGCTATGCTATAAAAGAGAAACTACACTGACTTACACTAAGCTGTCTAATTACTCCAGATAGACTACTGCCGGCAGCTTCATGAGCCTTCTATATGTGTGTGTGTGTGTGTGTGTGTGTGTGTGTCTGCGTGTCTGTGTGTGTGTGTGTGACAGCGCTGCGGGGGAGCGCAGTGCAAGGACTGATGGTTCGGATTAGGGACACGACGCACCGTGCGTGATACCGAAAATTTTCGCTATTTTGCGTCTCTACAGGTCGATAACGGGAAAGGCAGAGCCCGCGATGCCTGGAAGACTTTACGTCCATCCCGACTCTCCTGCCACTGGAGCGCACTGGAGCCGTCAGCTTGTGTC
Organism: Percopsis omiscomaycus; assembly: GCA_027575585.1. Classification (NCBI taxonomy): domain Eukaryota; kingdom Metazoa; phylum Chordata; class Actinopteri; order Percopsiformes; family Percopsidae; genus Percopsis; species Percopsis omiscomaycus. The sequence continues at coordinate 20,612 of JAODLI010010031.1, read as the reverse complement.
TTTCCAGAAACTAAAACTCACAAACAACCACCTAGACCCGTTCGGACACGTGAGTTATGCAGCCTTCTCACCTTTGCGGGATATAGGCTACAACGGTTGTTATAGGCCATAGCCATAGCCAATAATTCATACAATTATATTTCGTATAGCAGGCTAAGCAATAAGGCTTCTTGAATGTATCGTTTATCAAAATATAAAAATATAAAAAATAATTAAACGGCGGATAAACGGCAGCTAGCCCTCAAATAAACAGGTAGGCATTAATCTTGCATGGTGTTGGGATAAACTGTTTGCCTATTCAGTAGAAACACATAGTGTTCATACCCGAGGATTTGTGTTCAGGTGGTAGCGCTTGTGGTTCACGCTCCATCACAACATTAGGCCTATAACTCAGAAACTATCACAACACAGCACAAATCACCTGAGGATAAACCACCCGCCCTCTCAAAAACCATGTGGGTATACACATAGTGGAAGTGTTCATAGCTTTCTTAGCCTAACTTGTTATACGCATTGTAGCCCACAGCCTCCCTTTAGGCTCATTTGTTGCCCATATAGAACCATAACCAAAACTGAAACTGAAAAATGCCACAATAATGTCCACAAAAACTGTGTTTTTGGTATAAAGCACTATTTGGTTATTTTAGCATTTAAGCGCAACAGTGAGAAACAGAGCCAAGGTTTTTCCATACCCTCTTTTCATCGTTTGACTTGATATTATTATATCCGACCCACTATATTAAGAGGGTGTTAGAAGGGAAGAAATCGCTCCATGACCCAATCTACTGTAGATGCATTTTGACCTTTCTTTGGCTTTCCGGAAACAGTCCGCATGCTGAGCGATTCAGTCTCCTATTTGCTCTACAGATAATCCTAAATTCCATGCACAAATACCAGCCTCGTCTCCATATTGTCAAGGCGGATGAGAACAACGGGTTTGGCTCGAAAAACACCGCTTTCTGCACGCACGTGTTCTCAGAGACTGCCTTCATCGCGGTGACATCCTACCAGAACCACAAGGTAGGCTACTTTCTCAAGCTTTAAATAGCCTACATGATGTATCCAACAGCACTTGAGTTTTAAATACTGTTGTATAGTGTTTTTATAGCCTATCGCTTATAATTATGGAAATATGAGTGCAAAATCTTATAGGTCGTTGTTTTGTCAGTTATTGCAGTCACTAAGGCTAGTTAAAACGAAGCCTATTTCCACACTAAAGCGCATCCCTCTGTGCTTCTATTAGTTTGTATCCAGAGAATTTATTTCCATCTTCAATGTTTATGTCTTTGCTCTATATTTGTAAACACGATCAATAATGAATCGCCCAAGTGTGTATGTGCGTGCACGTCGCCTGGTTATAGTTGACGCATGCACGCGCATGAAGATACGTGCCATTGATGACCTGTTTCTTTCCCTTTATCTTCCCTGTTAGTTTTATTACTGCTAAGATACATAACTGTAGCAGCTTCTTAAGTTTTCTTTTCGTTTTCTTCTTCACATTGTGATCTAAAATATACTAAAAACAAACAAGGCTTTTGAGGAATTTTCCGTTAAATGTAGGTCTATAATGCATATCTGCACCTACATCATAATTTTCTTTTTATTAGTTGTGCAAAAAGTATATTTATATTTTAATTAGTTTGGTTCTAGGCTATAGTTTTCTAGAATATATTGCTCATATTTATAAGCTTGTTATTATATTTATTATTATTATTTGGACATTTAAATATTTAACAATGGAATTTTATTTTGGATTTATAGCTGTTATACTATTATCATTATTAATTGCTTACTGTAAAGTGTAAACAAAAAGCTTTGCACCCCAATCATATAAGTTAATAATATACAGCATGGTAAGGGCTGTGGTTATGATATTCCTATGCAAAGTTTGAGCTGCTAATTGAATAATGGCCACCAGTGCTGGGCCCTACACAGTCTGTTTAGACCTGAGCTGGTGTCAGCTTTCTCCAAAGACCCGCGGGTTGTGGTGACGGACACGGTCTTTAACCAAAGGAAATCTGTCACAACGCGAACGTTTCCCTCCATGACATCAGTTAGAAAATTTTGAAGAACATCAAAGCCGCCGACTGAGGGCCACTAAAAGCCTTGGCCTGAAATCCTTAAACCTGGAGACTGTTTAGGTAAACAGTTTACTCTGTGTCAGCTGGCGGGAACACTGTCCGCTCCCCTGGAACGTCAGTGAGCTGAGGAATGTTCATATGAAGGGCCACAGTACAGCTGCTTCTAACCAGCGGCCCTGCATATAGTAAATACAGTAAACCGCCAAGTTGAGCTCAATGAAATGAACAATCTACCTGCCTCACTGTGTTTGCGTGTGTGCGTGTGTGTGTTTGCGTGTGTGCGTATGTCCATTAGTATGGTTGTACATGCCCACAGGAATGTTGTGGGGCCATTGAATTACTTGAATGTGATTATGATTAAATATGATTACAATAGATGTCCACGCTTGCAGGGCCTGTCTGTTTGTTGAACTTTATTTTACTTTATTTTACTTAGCGAACTTTATTATATTTTATTATATCTGTCTGTCTGTCTGTATTCTGTCATTTACAGATTACACAGTTGAAGATAGAGAATAATCCGTTTGCTAAAGGGTTCAGAGGCAGCGATGACATGGAGCTACACCGCATGGCCAAACTGCAGGGGTGAGCGCAGCCTTATAGTGCCTTTGTGTGTTTCCGCTGTGTGTTGCTGAGCAGAAGATAATACAGTAAATTCTACTGTATTTCCTATTACACTTACTGTTTATTCTAGTTCTCTCTCTCTCTCTCTCTCTCTCTCTCTGGCCTGGGGCAGGTCTGTTACTGTATGATGGGGTACAGATGGCCTTAGAATGGAGGGTGAGCACGCACACCCAAGGGGGAAAAGAGATCTTTGTCTTACTGTTACAATAATAGCACAGGCAGACAGATACATACTGTACATACATTCTTATTGCTCACATCTACTGTATACAGTATGTATCAACATATAAACTCATTCATACATAGATGTACAGTATATGTGCATACTGAGGACAAACCTTACGGACAAACACAGAGACATGAAAACAGATGCACACTTGACTGCGTGCCATGTGATCAGCTGACAGCACTGTGTACTGTGTAGCTTCTCCTGGTGTGTGGCGCTAATCTCTGTTGTGTCAGCCAGTGTGGTGGGTAGTTTTTGCGGGCCAATGGAAGAGGCTCCTCGCAAGGAGGGTGTGCAGGGGGATGGGGCGTGTGGATGCAACTCTCATGTTATCGTGTTGCTGCGTGCTGAAGACAGCAAGAGAGCGGAGGGGAGAGGAGAGGAGAGTATATCTGAAGTGACATACGGCTGGATGTTTATTTTTAGAGCAGGGAATTATCTCACACAGTGTGTGTGTGTGTGTGTGTGTGTGTGTGTGTGTGTGTGTGTGTGTGTGTGTGTGTATATCTAGGAGTGTATCGGGATAAATTAGATGGACACAGAAATGAATTACACAGAGCATAGTAGTGAGAGGATCTGTCCAGTTACTTGTGAACCTGTGTGTGTGTGTGCTTGTGTGCGTGTCTATTTGCTGTCAATCCCTCTCCCTTAGATAGCCTAATCACGGTTTTGTCTTCTTTCTCTCTGTACGTCTGCCTTCCGTCTAAATCTCTTTTTCTTTCTATCTTTTGCTCTGTCTATATGCCTTTCTTGTGTATCTATTAACATTTTTCAACTGTCTCTGTGTCTGTGTGCTGGCTTGCCATTGTGGTGACCTTTTATCCTGCCAATCAACATGTCTGCAGGGTGCAAAGAACTTTTCAAAAGTTAAATTCCAAAACTTATTTCATAAAGTTGTTTCAGGACAAGTTATTAAAGTTGTATAGACATCTGAAGCAAAGAAATTTTGAGGTGGGATATACACTCACCGGCCCTTTCATATACACCTTTTCAACTGCTTGTTAATGCTAATATCTAATCAGCCAATCAAATGGCAGCAACTCAATGCCATGTAGACATTGTCAAGACGATCTGCTGAAGTTCAAACCAAGCATCGGAATGGGGAAGAAAGGTGATTTAGGTGATTTAAGTGGCAGGGTTGTTGGTGCCAGACGGTCTGGTTAGAGTATTTCAGAAAGTGCTGATCTATTGGGATTTTCCCACACAACCATCTCTAGGTTTTACAGAGAAACACCACAGCCACAGCCTACCTGAGTATTGTTGCTGACCACATCCCTTTTTGACCAGTATACCCATCTTCTAATGGCTACATCCAGAAGGATAACGCGTCATGTCACCAAAAGCTCATATCATCTTAAACTGGTTTCTTGAACATGACAAACTAGAAACATCACTGAACGACTTGGTGAACGAGTCTGTTGAACGAATTCTTTCATTGAATAAGAGTGAAATTATTTAAATCTTTAAAAAGACTAAAATCGGCTTTCTCTAGTACTCAATGAAGTGGCCAGTGAGTGTATATGGCTTTTGTGTGATTGACAAATGTAAAGGAAAAAAACTGAGGACTACATTTTTGTTTGAGATCAGATCACCAGCCTTGCTGTAGATTCACCCACATTTACTGAAGAACATTTGTGTGTCGCTTATGTACTGTAGCATTTATCTCCACACCTGTTGAGGTGTGAATGAGCTACCATGGCAACAGCAGCTTTAAGGGGTGCAATCAAAGAAGCCAGCCATCCATGCTGAGAGTTTATAAGGTTCAGGTCCCTTTTTAACTCCCCGATCTGGAATAGGGTAAGGGTTAATAACTTTATTAGGGGTGTGTTCGGTACAAAGCATTTTCTAGCCTAGTTTCAGTGTTTTTTGTGTATCTGTGGTCCTTTGCATCAAACAAACAGAATCATTTTTTAGGCTTGAGTGAGATTTTGGAATGAGACTTTGGAATGGAAAGGAAGAATTAGGAAAAACAATACAACAGCAATAAAAGGAAATAAATATTCCTCTCCATTTTTTGTCTGGTGTTACGTGTGTCTACCATCGAACTAGTAGTTGAATAGGAAAACAAAACTGCTGTCAATGTACATGTTGGGAAGGTCAGAAGAATAAAACACTGTAACAAGGAGGAAAATAAAAAGGTTGTCAAAGTCAAACAAAACAGCAATCTTCCTTAGGGACGTTGGTTCTCAGATATGTCAACAACTTACTTATAAAAACAAGACCCATAGCACAAGTAAAAGATAAATTCACATTTAGCGCAAAACAATCTATACAGGTTACTTTATTGATGGGTGACAGAGGAGGAAGTTGTAAAACAAAGACAATACATACATACTGTACATAAATGTGACCTTTACCTGTTTCTTGCCTACTTTTCTTTAGTCACAAGCCTTCATATGTTACTTGTTACTAGAGTTATTTGTCTACTTAAGGCGCGTTACTTATGCATTACTGCGGTACATTACCGACAATGCCCGTTGGCACCAATGAATAACAATTGTTCTAAAGGGCAGTTTCAAAGGGAGGTCTTATTTAAACCTGAAGGAGCCGGGGTGTTGAAAGCCTCCCGTTGTTTGTTGACCTCTTCACTGCCTATATATTTCAAAGCGCTATCATTGCAACCAGCTTTCTGAAAATGTGGCATGACTGGGATCCTGTTCATCAAAACATCTAATATTACTGCGATGTTCACTGATGTGGGAACAAAATGGTCTGATAGTTCCAGACCAACCATGTGACAATCCACAAGGACATTTGATTAAAAACACTGCAAGCGGACTAGCATAAAATGACACCTCATATCCCAGGTCCCTTTCTCTATGAGAATATGTATGTGAAAAAAAAGGGAATAATCTCAAAGTTTATGCAACCCAATGTAGACAAATTAAGATCTTTGCTGTGTTGTTGTCATTTCCTTTTGCATGCACTCACACACACCTAAATATTCACTGTTTGTGACTAGAATGGTTCTAGTTAATTTAGGAGTAGGAGTACTTCTAACACCATGTCTAGGCATGTCTAGATAAATACATGTCGCACCACAAACACAAACTGTTTTGACAATTACGTAAGTACAGAAAGGACAAAGTCATCTTATGCAAGTAACAGCTCCATATGGACACATGCACACCAACACCAAGTACAAAATACTGTCCACAAGCTTATCAAAAAAAAAAGAATGAAACCTAATTCATCCTCCAAAGCATCCACAGCAGAAGAGAGATTATGTTTATTTTCATTTCTGTGTGAACAAATAGAATCACAGACAAAGACAAAAAAAGAAACATCTCTTTATGTTCCTCACAAACAAATGGCAAATATACACGTACAAAGAAGCGCTACTGTTCTATTATTTTACAGTGTACAACTGTCCCACAGCTCAGTAAGTAACCTAGCACTAAAACAACTCAAATAATTCTCTGGAAGCTGGAAGACATACAAATAGATTCCATTTTGTCTGCCTATCTAAAATGTGTGTACAGCATATGTGTCTGCGTGTGTGAAGTTGTTTCTTCTTCCTAATATACTAATATTTCTGATGCATTCGTGAAGTGAACCACTAAAGGCTAGTGCAGATATTCGCTATATTATTCTCTCATTATTGTTCTCAACTGGCCACAAACTCAAGATAACAATTAATGTTAATTCACTGTCCAACGCTGATGTGCTGTTGGAGACTGAAGCTTACCTTAACTTCAGTCAGCGACTGAGTGGATGTAATTGCAACCCTTTACACTTCTGTGTGTCAGTCTGTAGGTCCCATACAGGATGTCTAAAAAGCTGTTGCATGTTCCTGTGTATATATAGAATGCTTATATGCATGTGTTGTGTGCCTGTGGTTATTATGTGTCCATGCATATGGCTAAGCCCTGATCATGGAAGCGAGATTATCACTTTATTGGCTAATTAATAATGTTTCAAATGGAGAGCGGTGGCTGCACATTAAAGATTTAGTCTCCATACACACATACACACACCACATTAGACATTTAGTCTCAACCGAGTGCATCGCCATCCCAGACTCCATGTTCCTCGGTTTTGCTGCAAATTTAATTAATTAGCGGTTATGAAAATATACTGGCGGTGGAGAGAGAGATCTAATGGACTCATTGGATTCATTGTGTATGTCCTAGTTATAAAACGCTGATGTCAATTCCACCATCATGCTTACGTCAGTCAAAAAAGTGTCAAAAGCACATTATGTGACCCGAGAACAAATGACGCACCGGTTGACGGCCTCTGAGAATTATTTATTCCATGGTTTGCTGAATTTGTTGATAATAAAATACTCATTGAGTTTGGAGAGCAACAACATGCTCTAATAGAGTCAAAATAGCAATAGTGCCACTAAACATGTCTTCTTAAAAATATATATTTTAAAAGGGATAGTTCATCATTTTTGATAATCTATTAATTCGACCTGTCTTACAAGTTTACAAAACTATAGTGGTCGATGGTTTGTATGTAGACTTCAAAAGAGTACCTTGTTGACAGTTTTGGCCCATGTGCAACAGCCCTGCTCAGGAACTCGCTGGTATTGTTGTGGCGTGTGCTGCTAGATTTAGATATTACTAATTACGCGTACACCGGGTCTAGCATACTTGTAAGCTATAACCCTGACCCTACACTCTGTAAAGTTGGTTGGCTCTATCTTCACTACTGTGTGCTGTTTGAACTAACATATTGGGCAGGGGGACCAATATATTGGGTCAATGTTGCAGACTTACCTGCCGTCCCGCAACCAATGTCTCAGACGGTCCTGGCGTGACTTCATTAGTACCCCTTCCCTCTCCCTTAAACAGCAACCCTATTGCAATGCTACTGCCCTCCCTCTAGACAACTGAATCTTATCGCACAAGAAATGCGGCGAACATGTGAATCCATGTTCGGCTGAAGCACTGTCCCTCTGTGCTGCATCCCATGTGAATAGGCCTTCCCTCTAACAACATGGAAGGTCAGAACAGTGCAGAAAGAACATTGGGGAATAAAATAGTAATATAAGGAGAAAGACAAAAGTTTAGGGCCTGCGAGGGGAAATGCCTGAAAAAAAACAACATCATGAGGGAAATGGCGACTGAAATTGGGAGAGAAGGTTAGGGGAGAGAGAGACGAAGAAGGCTAGGGGAGAGAGAGACGAAGAAGGCAAGGGAGGGAAAAGACTAGGACAGAGAAGTAAACTCACCGTGTTCTACCTCTGGAAGACATCCCCTTCCTGTGAGTGTGTGTGTGTAAACCAACTCAATCTCTCTCTCTTTTTTTCTGTCTCTCTCTCTCTCCCCGACATCTTATCCAGCTAGTTCTCCTCCCTCTGCACCTCTGCTGCTTTGACCAGCGAACAGCCCTGTTCAGTAGTGTTGGCATCAATAATGAGAGAGAGAGAGAGAGAGGGGGACTGTCTCCCCCGGTGGCCTGGAAGAATAGTACAACGGTCGGTACTTCAATAAGCTACACACATATACATACTGCAAGCCCACACACACACATACACTTTGAAGTTAGTTATTTCAGTCCTCGACATGCGCTTCAGGCGTGCGCACACACACACACACACACACACACACACACACACACACACGCTCTCTTCTGATTTGAACAACTTTTAAGTAGGTGCTCAGGAACTGGTGGCCAAGACAGCACACACACACCTACACTTACTGAAGTAGAACGTTTTTTAATAGACTCTTGTTTATAAAGCTTTTGCTTGAGAACAGTTGGTCACAACTAACTTTGAGTTGAACACACCCACACCCACACACATACACACACACACTACTCACACATTCTGGTATACAGTATATACTCTATTAAACTCTCTTTCACACACACAGAAATACAAGCTCCAGCAGATAGATGTGTTATTTATTTATTATCAGGTAAATAATATACAATAACCCCTCTCCTCCTTCCTGGCAGTTTTATGCCCACAAAGAACTTTACATAAAGACAGGAATTATACAATAGAAATCTAACTCATAATAATAAGCCGGACCAGAAACCTAAGAGAACGCCCACCACACATCATCCCCTCGTTGCTATTATTAAAGTGCTAGAGTTTATTTCTATACAGAAATCAAGACATGGACCTGTTATGTACGTCTCTTTTGTTCATGCTTCATATTTAGCCGCTTCTGAACACAGCTCCAGTAGACTAATTGGGCTCAGGTGGGCTTTATCTCGATCGATAACTGCTGGCTATTTGTGCCCGCTGGCTCACGCTTGCTCCCTGCGGTGTTCGCCATACTGCCATCAATACCAGCTTCAAATAGTGTAGTGATACTACCCTGCTACTCTGCTAAGACACAAAACACATTTCAAACTCACTTAACTGTCTTTGTTAGCACACATGCAAGTAGATATCTTACATAACACATCTCTCTGAGGTTGGCCATCTATCATGATATACATTTGTATTAACAGTTGGAAATTCTTGGAGAAATGCATTCAATTAGCCGTGCTTGATTTTGGCACCTGCTTTATTTCTCTCATACCATTGCCAGAAAAAAATCTACATTATTTTAAAGCTAAAAATTCTCCATATTGTTTAAGGAAATCAAATCACAAACGGATCCAAAACAGAAATCACGGTTGTTGGTGACTCATTACCTAAGGACAGAAATAACCCATAGTGTTGCTAAAACATAAGTTGTACTTGTATAACTACTTGTATATATTGTTTACTCTGATGCATACATTATGGATTCCATAATTCCATGGATTTAGCTAAATAAAGTTGTTAAAATGTTGGTCATCAGTTTTTGCAATGTTCAAAAGCAATAGAAGCAGAAAGCCAGAGGGGACCAAGCATCAATGGTAAATCTCACCAAAGCCCCAGAATAACATGCTAATGAATACTAATGGAAAACAGACAATTGCACATTTTATCTCTTGCTTTGTGCCGGCAACTCACTGGAGAGATAAACCTGGAGTGTGTTGTGGTTTCTTTTAGAAACCTTGTTTTCTAAAAAGCTTCTTCATGTCCTGAGAAACTAAAGAACCAAGTACACAGCAAGATGACATAAACATAGGTGAAAGAATGAAAGAAAGGAAGATATAGTAATACAAGTCAGTAATGGACAAAATGGCAAACTAAAAAGTCTTCCATTTGCAAATACTAATTTTATTGCACTGCGTTATCAGTAAAAAGTGAATGTTTTTCTTCACTGCAATCGATGAATGAATGTCCTCAGTGATTATTAACACATCTTAAATAATATGGCTGTGCATTAACACTGCCTGCTCTCTTCCCTTGCCAGCACTCTACTGTGTTAATATATTGATTTATATGGCTTTCTCTGTAATATTCTCCAAGGTATCAACAACATACTGGCCCTTTTCTGCTAAGTGTGCATGTGTGTTTGCCTTTGAATGTGCATGTGTGTGTCTGTTTTGCTCTGTGTGTGTGTGTGTGTGTGTATTTACATCGATTATAAGGCCAGTTACTTTGTGTGTAGGTTGTTATGTGTGTATTTGTGTGCGAGAGTGGGTTCAGGTATAGGGCTGCACTCATTAACCAAACACGATGTTTCCTATTCCGGTTGCCTCGGCAACCATATCGTTGAGGTTCTATTGGGTCTCTCAAGACTAATACGATCTGTCAGGCAGCGGATTAAAACAAACGTGTACCTAGATTATGCTGGCTTTATATTTCCATGATATGAGCAGGCCTCGGAATTAAAATGTCAAGTATTTGAAATAACAAACCCCCATATCTACGTACCGAAATTACAACTGTGTTGTGTTGTGTGCACACACCACTGTGTGACAACCGTAGCCCACGTGTACAAATCTTGTCCAAACTTCACGACTAAATTAGTTTCACTACTTCTCCTTTAAAAGGAAGGCTTGACACCAACACAACATAAAGGTACTACATTGGGTAGAGTAGAAAATTGGGTATTAGGATAGTCTATCAGTGTTTCTACCAGAGAACTAGAAGAGCACAGGCTGAATTAGCCTGCTTTGGAGCAATATATTATTTCATATATATATTCATTTTCAACAAATCAGTCAGTTCATAAATGCTTGTATTTTAAATGTCGCCTAGTGTGTTCCAGGTGTCAAGTGTCAATGGCAAGTGTCAATCATACCTAATGCATGATCATTTCTGTTCCATCATTTTCAACGGATGTCTGCCATTCGCGTTCTCTGGCAGTTGGTGTCAATCATGTTGACAGACAGCTTGTGTTGTGGGTTTGACTGATGCCTCATTGTCCGACTGAGGCTCTAAACGTCCTGGCTAACTACAGTGAATCAGTGTGGGGCTTATAATCCATCTCCTATCCAACTACTTGGAGTGTCCTTGTGTAACAACGGGAGCGCCTCCGCTTCTCCGCTCTAGGTCGCCAGTGTACTGAACCACCGGCCGGTGGCCGTTCATTCACGCACCCCCAACTACGCACACCTGTCCCACAACTCCTCATCACCGCTCTCTCCGGAGAGCGGGTGATGAGGAGTTGTCAGTGATTGTTTGTAAAGCGCGTTGCTACGTCAGTTAAGCGGATTACCTGTTTGTTGGAATACTTTGTTGTGAGTTAAGAACATTAAAATACACGCTGTGTGCGTTTTTTGCCACTTTTGCCTTGGTCCTTTTTCTGCACTTGCACCGTGACACCTTGGTTCCAGATATTGGCTTGATGCTGACAGTGCTAACACATGAAGGGTACAGTAAGTCTGTTAAATGACAATAGCTGTTACACTTTAAAGTTACTTCTACTTTAGCAAAATATTGAAAATTGTAACAACCTTTTGTGAAAGCCCAAATTCCGACTATATTTAGAATCACATTTTTTATCCAAAGCACATTTACAAATATTTAGAATTGGCAGTGTAAAGACAGATTTGTGTATGAAATAAATGGCCCTCTTGAGCCGCTGGCTGCATTCACAGCTGCTTGGTGTAACTGCTTGGTGTAACTGCCCTTGGGCGTTACAAACATGTCTCCCGAGTGGCCAGTCTCTTTTATAATGACTATTGGTCTATGCTGCGATTGTTGTTGGAGTTTGTGATGTCACAAATAAGTTGTCTGTAGTCCTGACCAACAGGTGTGAGATGTGAGACACTGGATGGGTCCACACCATGTTTACCACTACAAAATGTTACTTTATCGACCGGTTTCACAATGAAATTTCGCTTTGCGAGTAACGCAACGTTTAGTAACGTTCAGTGGAAACACTGAAACACATAGGCTTTCACATTTGTTTATGTCATGGGGGCACCCAGGCAATTCATCACTTGGTGCTATAATTCATTTATAGAGTCAGAATTCTTAACATTATTAAATATTGATGCAAGTCTTTCCATTATTTTCCAATTCTGTAGGTCAGTAATGATTGATCGTGACCTCAGGGAGCTCAAAGCCATACATTTTTTTTTCCAGATTCCAAAGGGTTGCTTTGTTGGTTTCATGCACAGTACTACAGGTAAAGTATGCTTTTCATTGTAAAACTGGTCGATAAAGTAACATTTTGTAGTGGTAAACATTACGAAGCATTAGTTTTCAAGTAACATTCTGCTCCAGAAATTGTGATATCTGCTTTATGAACGTTTTTAGCAGATAGTATAACTCCTATCTGCTAATAGGTTTCCTGATCGACCGTTATAAAGTAGGCGATTGACTCTTTGGGGGGAGATGCGGGATATGTGCGTACAACCACCATCTTTGCTGTTACAGACTTCTCCCATAGAGTTCTATTCAGGATTCTTTAAGTGGGCTGTCTCTTCTATAATGTCTCTGATAGCACCGCCTCCCTTCAACCTGAGAAGATGTCTAATTATCCGTATGTCTTTACAGCTTTTTTAAAAGCATATTTGTACTTTAGATAACTAATAATAAATAGGTAATAAACAATATTAAATAACATATGTAATGAATAATATATTACACCTGTACCGCACCAATAAGGTGTGTAGCTTTTACTGGGCACGGTATTGTGTATGGCTGGGTGAGATCCAGAGCTATTGTCAATGTGTCACATAGACTCCCAGCGATTTAGCTCTGTACCAGTGTATCCCGAGGCTCAGCCTGTGTGATGCTTTGTTGGATCAATTATCCCCCAAGACCCTCATGGGAACACTTTGATATGTGACGTTTTACATAACGACTCCCAGCAACCCTCTACTGCCTCTAGCATGACTGTGTGAGTGTGTGTGCGCTCTACAGTTCTCTGTGCTGTAGAGCAGAGACCTGTTGATATTCTGAGACCAACGGACCAGCTGTGGGTATCTGTGTGTGTGTGCGTGTGTGTGTGTGGGTTTAACAACCATTTGCAGAAACCAGCACACAAAAAGGGACCACATTACACACACACACACACACACACACACACAAAGGGACCACCCTTCACTCAATCCCCCGGTGGTCTGATTAGCAGGTGTAGGGGGCATCATTAAAGCCACCACCCACCACATTTCTGTGCGTGTGTGTGTGTGTGTGTGTGTGTGTGGCCTGACCACAACCAGGGGTTGGTAATTAGCGAGTGTATTGAGGTGACATTGTAAAGGCTTGTGAGCAGGCTTTTCATCCACTTGCAGGTTGATACTATACTACTATCCTAAGTACAGTTCTTCATCTGAAGTATAAACATGACTTTATTCTTATGCAGTTCCTCAGCTGCCTCAATTTACCTTGTAGAGAATACAGTACCTACATCATGGAAACTAATTACAGTACACATAGGTAAGCGCAACACCATCATAAATGTTTTGTTGTGTGTAACAACACACAATTTAAGGTTTGTGGGGAAGAGTGATGCCTCATAATGTGGTAGAATAAAATGTTTCTTTTATTTTCTACTACAGTGCCATACTGACGAGAGGAGTCTGACCTTGAGGTCTCATTGGAGAGCACAGGGCTGTATTGTGTGTGGAAAAACTGATTGTTTTACTCTTTTATTCATATTTATTCATCTTTTACTTTGGTCTTCATGTGTTGCGATGACTATGGTAAGGGGAAAAAAATAAGAAAGTCTCTCTCTCTCTCTCGCATACACACGATGGTGTGGCCGAACAAAGGAAGGGGAATCGTCTCTTGACAGTGCTGGAAAAGACCAAATGTATTATTCACAAGCATGCCAGAATTAGTTATTAGAGTTTGTCAGGTGTTAAATTGAAAGCTGCGAATTTCAGGCCTAAATGTGCGTTTGAAACACAATATTTCCCAGGTGAAGTCATATACCCCCAGCATTCTAAAACCTAATTTGAAGAGGGCTAAATTGAGACATTCAGAAGTTATAAATGCAATCTACCGTTGAAAATACTCAGCTATGCTGTAATACAATAGAGAAACGACTAATAAAACCCTCCATATATCCTCTCCTGCTGTGTTTTTTTCTCGAACCATTCTACGAATTCAAGAATTTGAAATGCAACATAAAACTTTCAAACAGTTTTAATAGCTATAAATGTATACTTGTTCCTATCACAAGCAGCTAGGGGCTTAGTCATGAAAGTGCAAGTGTCAACTTCTTTACAAATAATACAATACAATAGTACACATGATTTTAGGGTGTCATTTGTTAGGGCAGGATAGTCTAGTGGTCTACTGTAGGTGTTGGACTCCCAGCCCCTATCTGCTCTGTGTAGCACCATGTAATTTTAAGTCGCTTTGGATAAATTATATAATTGTAAACTGAGATGTCCTAGAGATTCCAGAACTTCCCTAATTCCAATCTCCTTTTCTCTACTTCCGTCATTTGTACACTTAGACTCTTATAGAGTTCTATCATTCAGATTCAGTTATCCTGCTAACACACACGTTTAGCAGAGGCAGGAGGTCCTGCGCTAGTGTTGAAAAAACACACACACAGAGTCAAGATGTATCCATACACACACGCGAACACGCAGACATCTCCCCAGGGGTTGGTAGCAGTAGGATCGCCATGGTAACCAGCAGCGAAGTGGATGAACTCCGCAGGTTAAAATCCCTGGAGGTCTCTGTTACACGTTTCTCCTCTCTCTCTCTCTCTCTCTCTCTCTCTCTCTCTCTCTCTCTCTCTCTCTCTCTCTCTCTCTCCCTTCCATTCTATCATATATCTACTTGTTACATTTTGTTGCTGAGGGAAAACTATTCCCTCCTCCTCCCACCCCTCCTCGTTAGATTGACAGGTGGTCTTTGGGCATTTTGCTTTTAATTTTTCTCATAAATTGACAGGATTGAAAGGCAAACTGCGGGGTGGAGAGTGTGAGAACTGGTATTTATAAAGTGTGGTCAATTATATATGCTTACGCTCACCATCTTTAATGGATGTGTGTTGGATATGGGAGCCATACTAATGATTACACAGCTGTCAATCTCCCAGTTCCACTCTTGCCCCTCCTCTCTCTCTCACACTCTCTCTTTCTCTCTCTCTCTCTCTGTTGTTCCATATGTAGCTCAATTGATCGATGTCATCTGAAAGCTAATTCTAATTCCCAGTCTAATGTTTGATTGGATTTTAAACAATAGACCGTTCCACTGTCTCTTCCTCTCATTAAACAAACGTCCCAGTGCATATACTGGCATTACCTTGTAGCGCTGTAGTGGAAACAGTGTTCATACCGTGATTGTGTGAGTCTGTGCACGTATGCGTGTGTGTGTTTGTACCTCCCTTGTTGTGAGGTCCTCTCTCATGGTTTTATGGGGGGGTCTGACATTCCTATTAAAAGCTAGGGCTCATCCCTGGAAAGCTGGGGGATTGTGTGTGGTGGTGGCGGTGGTGGGGGGTCCGTATATTCACACGTGTGTGTGTGTGGTGACCCCATTGAGTCAGGAAAGGGCTTATATTTTAATATAGTGTGAATGAGAGAGAGAGGGAGAGAGGGAGAGAGAAAAGAAAGTTTTGAAAGTATTAAACCTGTATCTGGTCCAGTAGAAGAGCGCACACTTCTACTGGACCAGATTTTACTAGGGGGGGAGGCTCTTTAATGCCACCAGCCAGAGCCATTGGAAGTCATTAATATAAATGAGTACAAAACTTGCTGTTTCCAGGAGCCCAAGAACCCATAGAATAACTGACCTGTCACATCTGTCAGTGTTATTCTCTTTTGCACAGTTTGGCTGCATTTGTAATTTTGATATTAGAGTATTCATTAGTAGACTATACAGTTTTGTAACTAGGATATAGATTACTTATCTGTACTGTCATTATCTGTAATGAACTAATATTTAATTTGAATGGACATTTTCCCTTAACTACATCAAAACACATTTTTAACTCATAACTCAAGTTCAGCCTGAAATGTCACGATTGGCGTGCACAGGCCCGTGCACACTCCGTGCACACTCCGTGCACCTCATTAACTATTCTGGGCCTTATTTAGGTTTAAGTTTTCTGTTAACCTGTATGTTGTGTTGCACTGTGTGCAGTATTAAAATATGCTTTAAAATACTTTTTTTTTTGTCTTAAACATTGCTTAGTGCTCCTCTAATGTTTTAATTAATGTAATTGATGCCAGAAGCAGTTCCTGATGGGAACGGAAAACACGAGACCAAAATCCTGCCCCCCTGCGGTCAAATCATATCACATTATTATTAATCATAATCCATCTTCGGTTTCCTGTTGGAGCTCCAGGGACAAATCGTAAGGAACTATTTAATTAGACGATGGTTTTTGTTGCTAGAGAAGCCAAACAATTGAATCAAATTATACGTCTTGTCAATCTGTGGTTCTCAAAGTTGCAGTTCATTTAAATTACAATGATTACAATGCAGTTTTCATAAGCTCACAATATAATTATGTACTGTAATTGCTTTTCGGATAACAGTGGTATTTTAAATACTGTGTGGCCTATTCTGGACTTTTACAATGTAATAGCCTTACTTGGAAAAGTCCTTATTGTTTATCTTACATTATTTTTATAGAGTTTTTAAGAAGGTTTAAGAATTTTTCAAGGATCATTATTTCATCACACAAACCAGTGTAGCCAGTGTCTGAAGTATCTCTGCTAGTTTAAGAGAGAATGTGGAATTTCCAAAGTTGTGGGACTTTGGCTCATGACTTCTGTGCCAGCTTCAGTTCCACTTAGGCAAAGTATTGATAGCAAAAATACATTCCACTGGATTATTATTTAGAGGTCCACCACTATATTTGCAAATCCAATTTTAACACCTTGTTATTTTTAAGAAAGGTATAATCACAATTGTTTGCCTGTGTTCAACACTACACTCATGAGTCTATATGGGCTAAATCTTATTAGCAACTGCAAGATTTTTAACGCAGCTATTTTAATTGTGTGTAACGTAACACGCTAGTTCTAGTTTCACTTTGGCTCCCTGTTGTGTAGCTGCAACAGTTCATAGAATAGAAATTCAGCAAAAAATATGGGTTTAACTTAAAGAAAAATAAAACGATGAAACCCATTTAAATGCAACGGGCAAAATGCAAATGCAAGTATTCAGAATGTATGCCTCGTATAGGAGCAAGTTTTTGATCTAAGTTTCGAAAAAACTTAATAAATTAAAGTGTCCCTCAATCTTTTTCATTTTCATGAGTGATTTACCTCTGACAAGGCAGGCACTTTGCACTGCCTGCTTTAAGAATGGAAGAAAGAGAGAAAAAGAGCTGGGGATTAAGAAAAAGAGATAAAAAAGGTAATAACCTGAAGGAATGAATATGCTGCCATCCTTTCTCTTCTCTCTCTGCTTCTATTGTCTCAAAATGAGAGGATAGACAGCGAGAGGACAAATGAGCTGTGAAGGACTCTATTAGGCTGCACTGCGCCCATCTAATTTAATGGACTGACTAACTTACTGGCTGATAGGCTGACGCACAATGTGGTTGGAATGGGAGCTGTTAATAGGCTAACTAACCAACTGACCTTTTGACTAGTAAATAGACAGATGCTAACTAAGCTAACTAACAGGTTAATTGGTGGAATGATTTCTTCACTGAGTAACTGAGCGGGCTATAGTTTTTGACATAACAATATGTCAAAAACTGTACTTTTCGATCTCGATCCTTCCTATCGTTGGCCTGCATACTGACCTACCTTCCTTCTTTACCTCAATTCTACTGTCTTCTACGAGTGCTCTCTCCTATATTTTCTACTTAATTAGTTGTTGAATATGATAAAATGGAAAATAAATTCACCATCTATTATTACAAAACCATCAGCCCACAATCATCACACACTGTTGAACTGAAAAGTTATATTAAATACAGTATTTAAATAAATCATTTGATAGCTGAATTTCTTTGTAGATGTAATTTAAACTTTGAACATTATGTGGCATGAGCACATAAAGGGACTATTGTATGTGAACATGAATCTGGAGCCAAGCAAACGCGTGCACACAAAACATATACATACACAGAGCTATATATCTTGAACCATGTATTAGGCAATTAAATAAATTAGCTCTATAAAAGCCAGTCAGATTGTCTAGGTGGAATAAATCACACTGGAAGTCAATATCACAGCAGAGAGAGTTTAGAGATTTGAGGAATCCTTCTGGTATTCTGGTACTTATGCTGGCCCCACACTAAATACTTTTTGGCCAGATTTTAGGTCCGATTCACCCCTCCCGACATTGCGGGGGCGTTCCCGACCCGAGGCTGGTCTGAACCGATAATCTGCCCAAATTACCCTGTAGTGTAGTGTATCCTTTAAGGGTTTACAGACATAATCTTAAAATTACCTACTTGCTGGAAGTCTCCCTGATTTCGAATTGACTTAAAACCCTGTAGTGTGAAAGGAACAGCGATGGAAACCTTAAAAAGAAATAGCCAATGAGAGTGAGCTGACCAGGAAGCGCCACAATCCGGATGTTGTGTACTTGTGTAGAACAGAAACATGGCTGCGAACAGCAAGAAAATTGCTGTCTCCCGATCCAGATGGACAGTAGGAGGACAAGTTATTTGAATTATGGGCACAGTATTAGTGATTGTTTAATGTGTCGTGCAAGCTGTACCACAACAGAACAGAAAAGGAAAAGAGTAACAAGGGCTACTAGCTGACGGCGACAGTCCGCCTCCATGTTTGTTTTTCTCTAAGTCACGTCTGATCACACAAGTTTCTGTGAGAGCTCAAGTCGCTGGAATCGCCACTCTGAAATTGTTGAGGATAAACGACGAAGTGTGGTCCTGTATCTTGACTGCGTCGTCTAGTGTGTGCATTATTATGAATATTCTAAATCTGTTAAGTCTGTCATTATGTCTCTGGTCTCCCATGTTTTTAAAACCCGTTAAGATTTGACAATCCTCTAGCGTGCACCAGGCATTATCTGGCTGCCATCGCCATTAGTCCTACGTTAAATGCTGCCTGCATGCTGCATAGCATTACAATTGGAATTACTCTCTGCATGCTGCACATTTACATTTGTTTTTAAAATACACATGTCAGAGTAAGCCGGCTTTACATACAAATTATTATTTTAATTGAGAAAATAATCTACTTTTATTCCTATTTTTCGTAAATGGCACTTTAGTAGTACTGTACATTAAGTGCCTTAAAGAAACATTGTATATTGACTTGCCATGTTAATATACAGTAACATGTATACAATACCAAAAAGAAAGCGAATATGGATAAAATTAAGTCCTGTTTATAATTGTAACTGTTTGTATTATACTAAATAATACTTAAATACCACCTTTTTTCAATTTTATTCAGATTGAAACGATTGATAGGGTTTAGATTGAACAAATCACCTAAGGCTCCGTTCAATAGGCAAGAAAAAAAAATCAATATCACTTTCAAAAAGAAGAACGACGCCGAGGTGGTATCGCCTGGTTGCCCTGTCCATGAACGCCATTGGCTTACAGTCTTTATTGTATGCTATACCTTTCTCCAGATTCACCTAGTTAAGCAAAACGCTTTTAGAAACATATCAAAGGAGTAGGGAGGGGCGAGAAGGGAGTGAAAGGAGGGAGGCTGGAAAAAAGTATTTGAGTGAGTTAACTTGTCTTAGAGATAGGCAGCTGTTTTAAATCAATATCTGCGGATGCATCTTGGAATACAGAGCACTGAGAAATGGGCTGAGATGGTTACGCCACAAATGTAAAAAAAAAAAATCAATTTCTAAAAAGGAATTGAATAACATCAAGTAAAGTGAGAATTTGTGATATGTTTGGCCTTTTTACTTTAAGATAAACGGATTCTTGATAACAAATAGCAATGTTTATGCACGCAAAATAAAAATGTGCTCAAACCATTTTAGAGAAATTACAGTGTGACGCCCTTAGCATCCCATTAAATCACATTTAACTGATCACATTCGTTGGCCCATCATCTGTGCATGTTTGTATAAACAAAAAACATTTTTGTGCTTCATTATTCAGTTATATTGAGGTTTATTTTACGTAAACGGGTGACATCATTGTCCATGCAGTTGTCGTGCTCTTACTGGGGGGAAAGGTGATTAATCAATCGGCCCACACCTGTTCCCAAATCCCTTGAACCACACCTCCCGACACTTCCTCCCCCATACAGACAGTGCTAAACCACGCCCAGGCCTTCTCACAATGTTCGGGTCAAATTTACCCACATACACACTGAAACACACACACACACACACACATATTTTACATTTGCAGCATTTAGCAGATGTGTTATGGAATATTTTATTTTAGCTATATACAAACTTATGTTTTACAATTCTATCTGTTTAGACAGTTGCTTTGTTTTTAGAAACACACATCCATTTGGCAGTGTTTGCTGGAAAGGGGGTTGATACAGTATGTTGATTGCATCTTGGGCTTAGGCAT
>JAODLI010010011.1:0-23660 GCA_027575585.1 Percopsis omiscomaycus | reverse complement strand
CCTTTGCAGTCTGTTCCTACATACCATGCCATGTTTTAGCCCTTTGCAGTCTGTTCCTACATACCATGCCATGTTTTAGCCCTTTGCAGTCTGTTCCTACATACCATGCCATGTTTTTAGGCACATGTTGCACCTAAAACAGGCGCTAACATGTTAGTACATCTGTCCCCTCAGTTTCGTCCTTGTTTAGTTGAAGGAAATTCCAGTCATTGACATGTTCAGTGTACTGGCACAGCAAATCTATAGGACGATAGTCATTTGGTGATAGAGCTATAAATAGATGAGTGTCATTGGTGGAGCTTACAACATATAATGTCCCTTACAGAAATAAATATATTTCTAATATATCATAAATTGTTTCTCCAGCTCAAAAACACGATTTACATTTTTTGGCTAATTGCATCGCATCATGTTGTGTTATTTTATCTATAAACATTTTGTCTAATTTAACCTAATCAACCTATAAACCTCGGCCCCAGAAATCTGTATCATGATTCTCCACAAAGAACACTGGCACAAAATAGTGTGTCTTAGACAATAGTGGCCCTAGACAAACCGGTATAGTATGACACAGCAGAACAGACTAGATACCGTCATCACACATGATCACATACAGGTGCCATTGTCACAAAGAATCCATTTATAAGATGGAACTATATTGAGGGGAAATTCCGAGCAGCTGCAAAAGTCACACGCTGAGATATTCACCCAATATAATACAGCTGGGTACAAAATAGCACACTATACAGTGTTTGACTACATAAATTCAAATATATCTATATAGTTTCAGGGACTGTAATGCAGGCACATACTGTAACAATAATATATTATCTACCCCACTAGAGTGGACAGCAAATGATAGATGATATTTTAGGAACTTGTTAGCCTGCCTTAATATCTTAGCACAATACTTAAAATATCCATAATGTATCCTTTTGAAGTTTGTGTCGTTAACGCTGTAATTTTTCTTAGTTTGATTCAATTTTAGTCACAAACTTTTACCACAGTTAGGAAAGATGGGACAATGAGGTCCAGGGGAAAATTTGGCATCAATTCCAAATTAAAAGGAGTCTCTGTATTACTCTTTATCAGAAGTATTACTTCTTATTTAGATTCATTCTGGTTCAAGGCTGTTTCAGATATGCAGAGTTTTGCAGACACAAACCCATCAGCATCAGAATACGTCATCTGAAGTATGCCTAATGTGCATAGTCATTATCTATTTATCAATCTATCCTGACTCTGTCATACTTCCTCCAATACAACCAAACATGGTCTGTCCATGTGAGGGAGCTCACTATATAAACACACTGCTGACTCCCTCTGTGACAAACAAAGAATCCAGCTGTAATCAGGCACCACCCAGGGACAAACTCTTAACTTTAACTATGAACGGTAGGGAACAATCTACATGGATGAAAGCAAATGATTGTTGTTTCATTGGTGAATGTTAAAATTGTTTGTAGTCATAATAATATTTAATTTGCAAAACATTTTTAATTACATTATTACTTATTTATACAATTAGAGTATTTTAGATCAGTGGCTTTTTTTTTAACTGTATGTACAGTATTATACGCACTTTGAGTGAATCAGTGTTACAGTGTAATAATTTATACAGATATAAAATTAGTTTCAGTGCTTGAATTAATTATTTTACTTTGACAGAGACATTATACAGTATGCTATTATTAGTAGAACCAGTGTTTTTTGTTCCAAAGCTAGTCTTACCACTATTTCTGTTTGTTATTTACTCATTCTATATTAGGTTGTAAAAGAAAAGACTTAGCAGTCTTTTCTTTTTTAATGTAAATTGTGTGATCGCAAGGGCAGGTTTTCATTTTGAAAAGCTGTCTGGCATTTGATATTTTTTATGTGAAAGCACAATATTTCCGTTGTCATCAAAATGATAATGGTGTTGCACTTTAAAATAAACCAGGACAGCCACAGCCACACGAAATAAAATGAAATGTAATCTTAACCATAATAAGCCATTTTATGTAGTTGTGTACCAGTATGGCACATGTATAAAATGTAAGCATAACATGCAGGACCCCCTGGAGTCTGTATGTGAACGTGGTGTGCAAACCTCCTTTACGTCATCACAACCCTTTCAGAGCTGATTGCCACCTAACCTTTATCTTTAATTATGTTATCATGCCTTTTTATAATTGGGTGATCTAATTGTAAGTCGCTTTGGATTAAAGCATCTGCTAAATGCTGTAAATGTAAATGTAAATGTAAATTATCTCTGAAAGTTTACCTTTTCTTTCATCTTCAGTGAACATGAGGTTTGGGCTGCTAGTGGCGTTGGCTGTGGCTGTCCTGGTGCCCAGCCTGTCAGAAGGTCGGATTGTCTCCAAATGTGAGCTGAGACAGAAATTGGGACAGGTCTTTCCCCCTAAGAATAAAGACAACAATCTCGCTAGAGGTAAGAGAATAAAGAGGTTGGATTTTTGGGAGGAATTGATTGAAAGAGAAAGAAAAGAAAGAGAGGTCTGCACACTGATTTTAATAGCTTCAAAAATGTACTATTGCAATATTTGTCCTCCAAGACCACCGAGGTCTTCACAAGGCAATTTGAATGGGTTTGACTGACAAAGACAGGGGATACATGAATGGTGCTTGGGTCAGCTCTGGAGTAACCCGAACTGGCTCACAACCCAACTTGTTTGTAGAATATTTTAAAGTCACATTTTTGAACCCTTTGAAAACGTCCCAGAAACATTACAGACCTAACTCCAGAATTTAAAAAAAGTGCAATTGCCTCCCTTAGCTTAGGCCATTCAAAGCTGTTTGTTTTGTAACTAATCACTTACCACTTAAATGACCTAAATTGGAAAATGACAGATGTCATGAAAATGTCTTTCTATTCCCACAGTTATTTGTGAAGTGGGGCGGAGAACACAATTTAATACTAGCAAACTGACGGTTATTGGTACACGACCCTTGACAACAGTAAAACCCACAACACCACCAGGACCAGTCCAGACGACTGGGGTGGCACCAGTAACTAACGCAACAACCGCACAGCCAAATCAAACAATACCGGGGATCATAGTAGCCACGACCATCCAACCCAACCGAAGCAGCCCTGGGGCCAGGCGCAGGAGAGACTCTAAGCACAGCGATGAGGATGAAAGCAATGAAGATATTGGCAAGAAAAGGAGTTCCCTTGGCTTGTACGGTCTGTTTCAGCTCACTGACCGCAAGGCCTGTAACTCTGGCTACCGTCCATCCAAGAATGTCTGTCAAACCAAATGTGATGGTAAGATTAGAAATTGACATACATTTAATACGTTGAATTAAAATACTTTATTGATTTGCTGACCACCATGTGTCACTTGTAAACAAGCTCACAGCTAAGCACCTCCCAACCCTCTTGGGCCATGTCTTGCAGCTAGTAGGCATGGTCTGCGCTACTCTGAAATGCCAAAATAGTTTAATGACTTCACAGGTTGAAACGTTTTGTTATTTCTTCTTCAAGCCTTTCTTGATGATGACATCACAGATGACATCGCCTGCCTTGTACGATCCCGTGCCTGGGAGTAAGTATAAGCTATTTTTAAATGTTACATTTTGGAATGTGAGTTTGAATTTGAGTGTCCGGTGGAGTCAGCTCTTCACCTAGTTATCTGGGCATATTAACTAATTGCAATGTTGTTGAACAGGGATCTCCTGAGTGATAGCAGGTGTTCCCGTAAAGAACTTGTGAACTACTTTGCTGAATGTGGGAACTGAGAAGCCAGACATCCTTCCATGCAAAGTACCTGAAGGGAGTGGATTGTCTTCCGTTTCACACTGCTGGCCATGTTTATTCTTTACTTCTTCCCTACATCTCTGCGAAGTGAATTTCAATTTAATAACTGACAAACAATAAGGCTTACTATTTTTTGTTATCTTATAACACTTCAAGAATAGTCTAACTCTGAAATGATTATGAATGTGTAATTGTTAACATAGTTCATTACAATAAGGTCATTTAGAATTTGTATCGTGATAAAGCATGAAATAAACAAGGCAAACATATCCAAAGAAAATGATGGTCATTATTACTTTGTTTTTTATTCCACAATGGAAAGCATTGTCCTTTTTAGATGTGATTTAAATGAATCCACATTGCAATAGGTTTATAGTTCATAATAGGTCATTTAAAACACATAAAATATGATTGCAATTTCACTTCAACCACGTATTTTGACCTTTAGATTACTATAATCCAGAAAAATGTAAAGACAATGATTGGAATGTGTGGGGGGTATCCTGCTGGTACAGAAGCAACACTTTAGTTGATTTGGACACTGTGGAGCACAGGCTAGAGAGTTTCACTTTGAGAGGCTTCATGAGCACAAACAATGCTAGTAGTTCTGATGGAGGCCACACTAAAAATCTTATCTTACTTACTATCAGAAAGACAACATTATCACATTATTTCCTGTGGTGGAAAAATACCACATTTGACTGTCTAAACCTTAGGCCAAGGTAACCTTAGGTATGCCTGTGTGCTTATCTTGACTGCATTTGGGACACACGTGAGCAGCCTAGGTCTCTCTGCTCAGCTTCTCAGTAAAGGTGTGCATGGTTTGGGCTAACCAGTGGGGTGTTTGGATTATACAGCCTTTCTTGGAGCCGGGGAGGAGTAGAGAGGCAGGATGCGTTGTGTGGCACTGTATAAGCATGCATGTGTGCTATTAAAGGTGGTTCATTCCATCTCAATGACCAGCATGGTCTTTGACATAGCGTACCCATTTGCAAATTAAGTCAATTGTTGTGGAAGTTAACATTCCACAACAATTTAACGGTGTCGGCGGGACATCTAAACGAAGGACGGCTAACACACAGAGCGGCTCACAGCCTGGAGAAACCTGCCTTCTTCAAAGCTAGGTGCAAAGACCAGGGCCGAGTGTTGAAGGTGACGGTTGAGCCTGCTACGTTATTGGTAAAAGAACTAGTGGAAAGGTCTACACAACAGCTGACTTTCTGATGAGTAGAGAGACTTTCAAAGGGTATCGAGACCAGGAAGAAACATCAAACGATGATATAACTCTTTGAATAGAGATCTTTCTGAGGGTATAGAGAGCAGGAAGAATCATCAAAATGTGATATAATTCCTTTGAATATCTTGAGCCTCTTATAGTTGACAAACGGGTTGAATCGAAAGTGGAGGGATATTGATCTCTGTGAACCCATCAACCTGGGTGTTCTGAAATACAGACAAGGGTATCCGTTTAAATAGAGTGGGATCAAAAATATAGAGACCAGGAAAACATCAAACTGTGATATAAATATTTCCGGGAATATAGAGAGCAGAAAAACATCAAACTGTAATTGTAGGGACCTCTTGCCTATCAAAAAAGTCCACTACGGTCGGTTGTCCTGATATTTGAAAGATTTATGACGCGTGTACTATGTAATCCAATGTCCAACATTGCAAGTAAGGGTTTCTCATACACAGGGTACATTCAGATTTGTAAATACCAAACATAATAATAGTTTCACTTTCCTCCGCATTACACATTTGCACGGTCAAAAAACTGTTTGCTCCTTCCTCTCCTCACCCCCTGTGCCCTGTTGAACCTGATTAAATTAACTCTGCCCCAGCCAAATTGGCAGTGCCCCCGCTACCCCTGGTGGCGGGAGTTTTAACAACACAAAATAATAAACATTAAACCAAATGGCTCTCACAGTAATATAATTCTTTCTAAGCCGAGAGTAGCCTAATTGTAATATTACTCTCTTGAGAGCTGTATAGTGTAGAGGAATAAATATAAATTGAGGTATGAACATTTAAAATAGACACCTGTGTCAGTCAAAGATGCTTAAGAACAGACGAGTTCTTAAGATTGCTTTTTCTTTAATTCAATGGAAAACTACTGTACTGTGTGTGTGAAGTTCTGAAAAGCAGATTAGAGCAGCAGGAAATAGGCCTACTGTCGAAGAAGAACCAGGTGAGAATGTGGACAGGTAGCCAAATTGGTGTTTGGCTACCTGTCCACATTCTCACCTGGTTCTTCTTCCTTTCTCTCTGCTGACTCTATCTTCTCCGTGTTCTCTCTCCTTCTCCCCCTCTCTAGCCTCTCTCCCTTTTTGTGCTGTCAACCAAGGCAAATATAACAACCAAACATAGAATGTATAATCAATCAAGCAATCTATTTTATTTCAAGTGCAGAATCGCCATGCATTATGGTCCCAATACACTTAAACTAATAAAATGTTTAAATTGATCCATATCAATTTATAACATCATTCTAATCGAATATTGGGCTGCAAGCCAATGCAGTGAGGTAATGTCATGTTTACCTGCACACGGCTGTTTTCCTTTAAAAAAAAATCGTATATCAATCCGATGAGTCAGGGTTTGTTGTAGTTCATTGACACTCCATAAATGTAGCTACTGTAAATATACCATAAAGCAAGTATACCAGAATTACAACCACTGCGACTATCCTACTCTACCTAAAATAATAAAGTGCATTTGTTAGCTCCTTAGCTGGCAACTCTCTCAGAAACCTAACATTAGCCAATATCCTAATCTGTGCGTTTTCAGAACATTCGGCAATTTTATTTGCTCTCGTTTCAGTTTTCTTGTGTTTTTAAAGCGGACTAGTATCAACGTTAAGGTGCATGCCGCCACCTACCGGAGTGAGTGTGTAACATAAAGAATACTGTTGATTATAAGTAAAGCCATTTTAAACTGTAGGCTAATTGGTTGTCCCGTCTCTAACAGACAAATTCGCAAAATCTAACGTTAGAGGACTAAACAAAATACTTTATAAAGTAGCCTAATAATAAATTATTATTATTGTATTATTTTTAGGGCTGCAGCGATGAAATTTGCGGATGCACCCCTAAAAACGGTCTAACGGTGCCTCCCTGCTCCATGTGGACAGGACAACACACAATGCTATAAGCCTACATACTTTGGACACTAGGAACCTGTGCTCTTTTGGGGCTTTGCACCTAATGAGAAATAAATCCCCAAACTGCTCCAGTGGAACTGCTTAAGCAATGATAGTATAGACTGTTGTTGGGTTGTACTGGACAGCTCCTTGTGTCCAAGAGTTTAATACATTTTGTGCAGCTGAATTTGTGTTTTGACATAAAATCCCTTGCTAAAAAATGATTGGATGCCCTCCCCCCCAATGGCCATACATACTTATTACCTATTGCAATATTTCAGTAGATAAATAAAGGTTAAAGTCAAGAGAGCCCTGCAATTAAAGTTCGGTGTTTAGTTTAGTATTACCCATTGTCCTAACACATACAATAATAATTAGGGTTGAGCTTAACCTCATGTGGCCTGCTAGCATTTTGTGTTGTATTATTCTCCTAACAATGAGTGTTCCTCATGTTATAGCTTGACTCAACAACAAAGTATAACTCTCCGCTCTCAGGTTTCACATTTTGATGCTTGCTCCACTAAACGTGAGGATAATGGGTCTTGTACTAAGAAATTCATTGACTTGAGAGAACAACATATTTTCTTTCTCACGACAAGCTTTTCATCAACACAAAGGAGTACTGAATAAAGGATAAAACATTTTGTGATAAATTAACTCAAAAGGAAATGAAACTTGAGGCTAACCCATACTTTTTGGCATACAGTCTTTAATGGTCTGGGCTTTGTTTGTAGAAGAAAAAAGACAGGGGTGGAGCAGCAGTATATAAATCATGTCACACACATTCTGAGAGTGAGAGGAGATTCACAGCAAGATGAAGATGCTTATGATATTGTCTTTGGTAGCCCTGGTATATGGAGTAGCCGAGGGCCGGCTGGTCTCCAAATGTGAGTTAAAACAGGAGCTGGAGAATGCTGACCTTAAACTATCTCAGCTCACCAAACACAAGGGAATGACTGATGAGAACTTTGTGGCTAGAAGTGAGTATGGACAATGTTACAATGGAGACACGTGCTTGTTACAAAGATATTTTATGTTACAGATGAATATTTGTATGAATAATTAAATATTAACTTATTCAAACGTTATTAAAAGTATTCAAATCTTATTCAAGCTTGTAGGTTTTTTTTCATGATGGTACCAAAGTGATAGTTATAAAGAACACTTATAATACTATGATTAGCATTATAATTTTTTTTATGTAACGGTTGTTCTGCTGTTATGAAATAAAAAATTATGTAATGTGCAAAATGATCCTCCATCCATTATACAAGCTCCACCGAGGAGATGATACTTTTTTTTTTATTGTTACAATAAATCAATCAATATGCACACATTTTTTAACAGCATTCATGGTCATTTATATATTTAATGCTATAGCATAAAAAGCAGGTTAACTTTGTTCCTGTAAACGGAGAGAGACGTAAATGACCCCTGCCCGTCCTGTTTGAGTGTAGTAAGTAACCTCACCTGACTGACATCTTCCTGACTACCTCTCTGATGATCCCTTTGTCCCACTCCAATACTTGTCTCCCAGTCGTCTGTCATGTTGAGCACTCCACGGGTTTCAACACCAGCGCTTTCAGTCAGATCAGCCCCGACAACGACGGAGGAGTGGGTGGGAAGAGGGGCAAGAGAAGTTCTCTGTTTAGCCTGGCTAAGTACGAGGCTAGAACCACCGGGCCACGGATCCCCCGCCCAACCAAGCCTGAGTCTGTGGAGTCTGTGGAGTCTGCGGAGAGCGTTGAGGAACAGGGGCCCGTCTGGAGCCTCTATGGCTTATTTCAGCTCAGCGATCACTTGGTCTGCACCTCCGGCTCTACCACGTCCACGTCACCCAACCTTTGTGAGATAGGCTGTGATGGTGAGTTGGGATTTGTGTGTGTGTGTGTGTGTGTGTTGTTCTATATTCTTCCATTTAGGCCAACTCAAAGCCTTTATGGGATTCAAATGAGTGTGCAGTGTGCATATCCTCTTCTTTAGTCCAGATTATTTTAATTCAAATAATAATGATTGTGTGGGGGATTGTGCAGCAAAATATGGGTCACAATCTAGCTGGTGACATATCTCAGTATCAGGGTAACCTTAAAAGATTTCCGCTATGAGGGCACTACTATGACCCTGTCTACTTATACTGTATCTCCAAACGGTGTGTTTCCTTTCCAGCATTCCTTGATGATGATATAACTGATGACATCGGTTGCCTGGAGATGATTAAAACAAAGCTGTGAGTTGGTTTTATGGAATCTGGGGTTTTTGAAATTATTTAGCTATGTACATTCTGATTTCTTGTGATATGTGGTATTTTTCAAAATGGTTGATGTGTTTTGCCTTTTATTCACAGAGAAAGTGGCCTTAGTGGACCCCACAAGGAAGACTTTATGAGGATGTGAGTTCTAATATAATTCTGTTTATATCAGGTCATTAAAGTGGCTGTTAAATGCTATAAATTATTTCTAAATTGTGACCTATCAGAAAAATAATCCCAAATAATCCTATTTTCTGATTTACCGATTAAGGCATACAGAATATAATGCTGGCCTCCCTCTCTATCTCTCTCCATCTGTAGGGTCAAGATCCTATTCCAGAGACAGTGTTACTCTGTGGTGGCCTCTGAATACTTTGCTGACTGTTAAAATATATTCACAGTCTGAGAGGTCTGAAAGTCACTAAAAGGGCCTCCTTAAAAAGCATTAGCCAGTTATGTAATAAAGCATTATTGTGGAACCTCCTGATGTGTTATTTATGGAAAACATTTTCATTTAAAAAGGTGCATTTGTGTCCGACTCTGCCCTTGTGGTTGAAACCAACATTTCTATATTTCATTTTTGTGACCACTGAAAAATTATTTCGTAGTCACGAAAACTTGGTTCCAAACCAGCCAAAGACATTGTTAGACCTATCTATAGCAACCCCTGCTAGGATTGTCCAACATGAGTGAAAAGCTTGCTATAGCATCATCATAATGGTTAATATTCTCAACAGGCCATCCTTGCCAGATGTTTGATCTAAATCAGAACACATTTTGAGTGAACATACACTCAAATGTGGAATCACATAACCCCTATAAACGTTTAAAAAAAAGAAGCCATTTTGTTGGTGGGGAACAGACATTAATTCTCCTGCACTTAAGTGCTTAGTGGGCACACTCTCTACTCTCTCTACTCTGCCACCCTAAAGCTCTATAGGCACACACAGTTGTATGCCCTCTCTGCCTATAGTCGCACACTGTTCCATGGACAGATGTATTTCCTTCACCCTAAGGAAGCCTTTTCTTCATGCAGCAAAGATGCCATCAAAACACTTCTTAGTGAATATGCTGAACAGAATTGTAGACAGCGGCTATTTTTACATGACACACAGCGATTGACCTCTACTGTACCATCATTGCTTGCAATCAAAGTTGAATATATAACAAAAAAAATATTATTATTATTTCATTATTAAAATGACTTGCTACTTGCTACAGTAGGGTACTTGCTATGCTACAAGAAACTACTGTATAGCGAGTTACAACATTCAAGGTAAGGCTATTGAATAATATTAAATGTCTGAAATGTGTTATAGGGGGCCTTAAATCTCTTCTAATATGGAGGATGGATTTATTGGTCTATTCTGATTATGGTTTACTTTTTTCCCATTTTTATTGTAAAGCCCAATGATTTTTACAGCAATGCATGAATATGTGTAACAAAATAATGCCAGCACCATATTACCGCCCGTTAACGTCTACCTCTTTTATCATAATTACGAGAGTGTGTGTAGGCAGCATTGATGCCATTTACTGACTCTCAAGTTCCCCACACCTAAATCCAATCGGCCCAGGTAGGCCTACGTAGAGGCCAAAAAACACTACTGAGTTACATAATGAGTAGCTGTGATGATTCACGTAAGTTGGAACAGCCTGCGATTTCGAAAAGAATTTGACTTGTGTATTTCACAACAATGGTCGCGATCGTCACTTCGCTTGTGCTTCCCGTGTTAGTTTCATCGTTGGCCTGGCTGGCAGCTCATGCCTTATTGGTTCCATAATCAATAAGTGTTAATAATTTGTTTATTTCGATATAAAAGGTCATTTTAAAATGTGTTAAATTATGTAGGCTAAATAAGTTTTTGAAAGTCTCCACAGAGGTGAGGCTGAGTCTGTGTAGCCTACAAATCTAGGCTAGGTTTTAATTAGGCTACTGCGTGTGTGAACTGTGAACTACAAGAGGCGGGGTTTGGCTTCTCTTCATAATGTGAGTCCCTAGGGGAATCCTTTTTGATATGGAATTAGCAATGGAGTAGTAATCACATTGCTTAGAAATAAGGAACTAATATGGCGAGAAACGTACGCCTTCTTAGAATCCATGTGATTGCGTAAAGTTGGCAGTTTTACATATAGAGATTTTGTGTTGGATTCATACCAATGAATAGACTCGATCGATCGATCGAGTATCGATCGCACTAAAGTCTTCATCATGTTGTGGATATTCGCTGGTCCATTTTCAATGTTTTATTTTATTACTTTAACACGGGTCTCCGCAATTGGTAAGTTCATGTCTTTCCTTAATGCTTACAGTGATAGATCATCCCATCAGTCTGCTTTAATTCGATTTTAATTGTTTTTAGTCAGTAAATTAATGAGCAAAGCACAGGTGAACTTTTGTTATTCTTCAGCTTCCCTCTTAGAAGAAAAGAGTAATCCACAGGTACAGTAAGACATAGTCTCCTTCAAAATGACTGACTAAAAAAAAAAGCCCATACCACTGCTGCTGGTGTTTGATAAATGGTACAATAAATTATGAGACACATCTAACCTACATCTATAAATTATTCAACAAAACATTAGTGTTTTTAAAAACCAGTAATTCAAACAGAAATAGGAAAGAGTGTTTATCAGGTGATTGTAAACGCACTGATGGACAAAGACAGAATGAAGTAGGCTACATATTCTCAGAAGCCTCTGAGGTCTTAGAGGGAGGAGGGTCTATTACTGTGGACCTTTGCACCAGAAACTATATCCAACAGTATTTCATCAGAAGATTTCTAATTTTTAAAATTCTATGAAGAAATGTGTATGGCTTGCTATCTTTTAGAGAAGGCATGTGCTATATAGCACCGCAGAATGGCAATTTTAGTGGAAATCTCCATCCATCTATAATACTGTCTGACACCTAAAGCTAAGTAAATGTATCTAGACGGAATGCTAACTTGCAATGCAACATTCCAGTACATGCACATATGTATGACTAGATATGACTAGATATGATTAATGCTTCCTTGTTGTTAACAATGAAGCATTAATCATGTTGTCCACTCCTTTCTCACAGTCACGCTATGCAGGTCTGAAAGCCAAACCCCTTTCAAGTATTACCTGAAATGCCTATAGTAGTGAGTGATTGAAAAGAAAAACAAGTATTCAGTCACGCACCTTATCTTTATCGCACTAATAAAATGTAATCTCACTCTTCTAGACCAACGGGAGTGGTTCTTGTACCTGCACTAATATGCTGAAGAGACTGTCACAAATCTATGTACAAATGTACATAGATAGATGGATACTTTATTTATCCAGAAAGGAATTAAGGTGTCCAATAGCTTATATACACCATACATACACATAGGCACACAGACATATGACATCCACGCACACATGCGTAGTACAAAATTACAAAGGAAGATATCAATAGTGTGTCCTTATAGTAAAGTTAGATTGTAGCATGTTTAAAGTAGAGGTGTGCAATGGTATCATAGTACAAGAGAGTGTCAGTGCAGGTACCTTGTCAGTACAGATTCTATATTTCTATATTTATAAGTACAACAGGCTACACAATATATCAAAAATAGTTTATAAAAGCAAGTCAAACAGTCCAGTCCAGGGTCGTCCAGGTGACATGGCAACTGTGTTCTACACAAATTATTCCATGTCATTATGTCTTGCATCTGAGATGAATATATTGAGATGGATCTATGCCTTGTTCTTACCTATAGCTTCTGCTCTTAGTAGTAGTAGTAGTAGTAGTAGTAGTAGTAGTAGTAGTAGTAGTAGTAGTAGTAGTAGTAGTAGTAGTAGTAGTAGTGTTTATGCCTAAAATAAATGGCCAGAAAAAGGTTTGCTCTTGATTAGTGTGTACTGTAAAGTTTAAGATCTGCATGTTTTTATTTTTTTTCACTGACCCAAGTAGGATATATACAAGTGTTTTTTCTTGCATAAAGTGTAACGTTTCAAATTTATTTTCTCTTTTTTAAGTTCCCTCCCCAGAAAATGTCACCGTGAGCTGCCAGAATTCCCAGGTCTTTGTCTACTGGAATTACAGTAAACAACTTCCACAAACTAGTTTCAAATTGGAACTTGTAAATTGGTAAATTGGAGTGTTACTTTGCTACAAAATATCACTTATATTTTCTACTCAAAAACACACTGTAATCACACATCGTGTCTCGATGAACTAAATATATTGAAGATCAAACTCTTTACTGTACATGGTGTAATTCGTTGAGAACAAAATGACGTAACGAGGATATGCCTCCCCAGACCATCACTGACCCACCGCCTCATGCTACCAGTAGTGACAAAGACACTAGCAAAACGCAAAAATAGAGAAGAATCAATCAGGAAGGATAAGGAGTGAGCAATTGTCTGTGGCCACCACCTGCAAAACAATTCCCTTTTTGGGGTTATCTTGCTGTTGCCTCTCCAGTGCACCTGTTGTCACTTTTTATTCGCACCAAAACAGGTGACACTGATTCACAATCGCTTAT
Source organism: Percopsis omiscomaycus (assembly GCA_027575585.1). Lineage (NCBI taxonomy): Eukaryota > Metazoa > Chordata > Actinopteri > Percopsiformes > Percopsidae > Percopsis > Percopsis omiscomaycus. The sequence continues at coordinate 10,017 of JAODLI010010011.1, read as the reverse complement.
GCTTCCTAATTGGACAGATTGATATCCTAAAGTTGAATTGACTTGGTGTTACACTGTGATGATTACGTGTTCCCTCTAATGTTTTTGAGCAGTGTATTTACTGATTTTGCAGTCGACTGTGTGTAAAGGAAAGACATGGCTTGCAAAATCCGCATGGTTTTACAAGGTTATAATTGTTCTAACTTAAGCTCTCTTTGATTATTTATTAGGGATTATCATTATGTGACCGACAAGCTTCAGCATAACCTGACCGAGTTCATCTGGGCATCTGAACAACGTTACATGGCTTTACATTCAGTGACGCTAAAAGCCATACAAGGAAGCAATGAGTCCATAACGGTTCAATCTAAAAGTTTCACGTTTAATTATTACGAAACTGCTGCTATCAATTGTAAGCAAAATGTGGAACAAGTAACAATGAAGTATTTTCTTGTACATGTTTACCTTTTTTGCTTGGCTAATACACAGTAGATATTATATCCTCCTTTTAGAATTGTAATAATTTTTCATTCAAGGTGAATTGGACTTTCCTCCTGTGAACCTGGCTGTGACACAATGGACGGCCACAGTGAGCTTTGAAAATCCCCTTCACTCGAATAAGAATTTGAAGGGGTCGAGCTTAATATATTGCGTCAATCAGTCAGATAATGTAAGTCAAATTATGGGTAATGTATTATTATTATAGCTGTTCACATGCAATGGTTGGTGCACAAAGCACTGCATTAGGCATGCACTTTTTATTAAAAGATGTACTCCTCAGTTTGTCTAAAATTGACGTTGTTTTGGTTAGAGCGCATGTCCCTCCCACACCTCACACTCCTCTCTACCCCTCCCCTTACAGCCGCCACATGCACGGTTGTGTTTTTAAAAACAAATTGGGCCTGGGAGGAGATTTTGGTGTTCTGGAGGCACTACAATGCATTTAAGGAGTGTACCTTTTTAAGAGTGTAGCGACCTCTTGCCTATCAAAAAAGTCCACTACGGTCGGTTGTCCCGATGCTTGAAAGTATTTATGACGCGTGTAATATGTAAGCCAATGTCCAACATTGCAAGTAAGAGTTTATTTTGTATCTCATGCAGTTTCTCGTACACGGTACATTCAGATTTGTCAATACCAAATTTAATAATTCCACTTTCCTCCGCATTACACATTTGCATGGTAAAAAAACTGTTTGCTCCTTCCTCACCTTTCCCCACCTGTGCCCTGTTGAACCTGATTAAATTAACTCTGCCCCGGCCAAATTGGCAGTGCCCCCGCTACCCCTGGTGGCGGGAGTTTTAACAACACAAAATAGTAAACATTAAACCAAATGGCTCTCACAAAGAGCACTACAGTAGGCTGCTGGTATTGAATTTTAAAGTATAGTGGAAACTGATGAACATTTGAAGTGAAAAATTAAACTGCATGTCCTCCTTAAGGTGTGTATGGAAGCAGCGTGCAGTCGGAAAGTAGAAATCTGCACAGTTGAAATCGCAGTTCAGCAAAGCAAAAAGGAACATTGTTTGACGCTAAAAGGTCAAATGGGTGACAGCGAAAACGTTTTTTCTACTCGGTTCAAAGAGACCTATATCTGCTCCAATGAAGAACCTTCTCAAGGTACCTGACACATCCACAGATTTAACCTTACAATCCAACTAGGTGGAATGGAAGTTATCACTCTTAAACCTTACCCTTTATGCTGTGTGGTTTTCTTAACAGTCTTTGTAACGTTATGTGCAATGGTGATAATAATGTGCGAAGTATGAAGTCATTTTGGTAAACATTTATCTGAATTTGAGAACTTTAAAATAACAATTTGTTTTTCGTTCCAGATCCCTATCTGCTGTTCTTGTTTATCATAATAGCAGTGTTTGTCATTGTGATCATTGTGTTAACTTTGATTATCTGGAAAGTAAAGGCATGGGTTACACGTCCAACCGCTCAACCAAAGATTTTGGTGAGTTCTGTTTTATTTTCTAAATCCTGATGTGTGTTGCAGTTTTTGCTCAAACATACAAATACTATCTCACTATTTACACATCTAGCTGAAGACAAAGCTAGCGGTTCAGATCAAATTACAGCAGAGCACTTGAAATGGGCCAGACCGACGGTTGCAGTTCTTCTTGCCATTTGTTTTTTTTGTTTTTGTCTGTTACTTTGGTGCCTGCCATTAAAGACACAGCGGGCAAAGTGGAGAGTGTGGATAATTTTAGACCTATTGATTTAGCTAGTGTATTATCAGAAGTCGTGGAAATAATTTTATTAGGTTGTGTACTTATTTGTACACTTCTGATAACCAGTTTTGGCATCGAGGCCAAGCATGGTACTCATTTATGTATTTATGCACTAAAGGAAATGGTAAAAACCTACAGAAGACAAAATTCCTCTGTTTTTATTGGATTTATTGATGCCTCCAAGGCTTTTGACAGTTAATCATCACAAGCTGTTTTTGAAATTGAGCCGAAGAGGAGTACCAAACGGTATAATTCGAATCCTGGCTTTTTGGTATTCCAATCAGAGCATGCAGATCAAATGGGGGAATGTGTTCTCTACTCCTTTTGGTGTTGGCAATGGAGTCCGTCGGGGGGGGATACTATCACCAGCCCTCTTTAATATCTACATGGATGACCTGTCTGACCAGCTAAAAGCATGTAAGACAGGATGTATGATTGGTAACATGCTAGTGAACCATCTTATGTATGCTGATGACTTGGCTGTTGTCTCTCCTAGCAGTGCTGGGTTTCAGGAGTTGTTGAATAGATGTTCTGATTATGGTGTTTACATTTTATGTGAAATATAATGTCAAAAAGAGTTTGGCTATGATCTGTAGAGTGAAAGGGGATAAGGACCTTATTTTCCCATCTTTTCATCTGTCAGGGCAAGTGCTACCCGCTTGTTCTAAAATTAAGTATTTGGGTCACATCTTAACTGTCATGTCGGATGATGACATGTATAGGCAGCGCCTCATTATTTTTATACACACACACGCCAGGAAGGAAGTTCTCACGTTAAGATAAACCTCCTTTTAGATCACATTGTACTGCCTTTTACACTGCCCCCTTGTGGGTCAAGTTTAAAAAGGCAAGTTACGTGTCGCTTATGATTGTTTGCGCATACTACTCGAAAAACCAAGGTGGAGTAGTGCAAGTGAATTGTTTTTTTTCAAGCTGGAGTTACATTCTCTGCTTTACTGAGGAACCTAATGGATGAATGTATTGGTCACCTGAATGCCTCTTGTGACTGTCATTTTACAGCTGATTGACCCTAGGTTCAGTACTGTGAGATACCAGTCACTCACCCTCATGGGATTACTGGTATCTTCTAAATGGACCTTGAGTCTAATAATAAAAGCTCTCTATCTCATTACACAGGATCCTATGCTTTCAAACTCAATCAACCATCTAGTAGAGCTTTCAGATGAGAAAGTGTCCTTCATTACTCATCTCGCCAGCAACCTGTTGGATACTCTGGACACCAGCACCAGTCTAACCTCCAACTCCTCTCAGGCAACACCTCTTGGATCTATGTATATGGAAGGTGGGCTTTCAGGGAGCAGTAACCAAGACTTGGAACGCACAATCCAGATGCACAAATCCCAGAATTCCCTTGACTCCTTCGAACCGGCAAGCCTCTTGAATGATTCACATAATGAGGAGGAATCCATACACTACTACACCTCACGTCCCAACCTGGTAATGGGCGAAGTAGATATGGGCGATGATGATATGGTAGAGTGGTACTGTGCCAGTTAAGGGACTTCCCTCGAGAAGACGAACAGTGCACCAAATGAGGGACAAGTCATGGGTGCCAATTCAGACCCTGTTCCCTTTCCTACACACAAACTACATGAACACTTGCTACATTCCATTTGAGCAACACACTGGGCGCTGGACAGTACAAGCTATCTGTCGGCCACTAAAGCATTCGGAGTTGACCTGCAAAAGGGCACCTCAGCAGCACTTCCCTCAGTGGGCGTAGCCACATAAATCATTGGATCAAAGTGTATGGGTTACTAGTGTGAAAAGTAATGCTAAGTCACACTAAGTTTCATATAATAATTGTAGGTTTGGTGGATGCTTTCTGCTGTATCACAACCAAGCCTGAGCCTATTTAGCCTCACAGGTAGTCAGCCTGTAGTTATGCCTGGCCCCGTGAGACTATCAAGTTATATCAGGCTGAGCATTTTAGGTGTTGTAATTTCTTTAACCCTTTTTATTAAAATTTGAATTGCAATTTTTATTTTATAAACAATAAAGCCCTTGTTCTTTATTGTCTCCATTGTTAAATAAATAATAATCCAAGATCTCTAATCCCCACAGGAAATAAAGGTATAGTATTCAGCATTCATGTACACAATGTGTAGTATTATGATAAACAAAACAATATTTTTTTGTCTCCAAGAGAAAGTGATGCCAGTGTTTATTTATATAAACTTTCATCTTTACTTGTGGTATTATTTAAGCCATGTAGTGGGCCATGATCTGATGCATCTATAACCATCAGATATCAGAGCATCGAACATGTCTTTTGGGCCTTGGGTTTGAGGTATCAGTCTTGACTGAGCTTAAAGGATGGTGTCATTTAATATTTTTCTTTTTGTCAACATAGTCTACATAACAAAATGCATGCTTTTCTCCTGCTGACAAGTATTGTCCATCCAGCCAACATCTGATGTGGCTCATATCTTGAAAGCCATATAACTCCATTGTTGTCGAAATGACTATTAAAACAAGTCAGAGCAGTACTGTTGATTGACTGTTTTTCCTGAAACAGTTTCATTAAGTGACATCTCAGACTCAAGCATAAACAATAAAATTAAGCATCTACCTCTTCATAAAGTTATCTCAGGAAGAACTACAACAAATAATAAATGTTGACCAAAGTACAGTAACAGTACAGCTCCTTGACTTATTTCTAATGTTTTGACAACAAAAAGGAGTTCTGTGGTTTCCAAGAAAGGAACCATATATGGCCTTAGCTACATAGAAAATACTGAGAAAACAATTGCCGGTTTTGACTTTTTGTAGGTTATGTTGAAAAATATAAAATTGTTCATCGGACATATCCTTTAACTGAAGTGGCACCCAATCAATAGAGTATTGGACACAGTTGTAGAGAAGAGGTAAAGCCCAAAGTCACTTTTTTGCCGTTTAGCCAGTCAGCTAGGAGAGCTTCAGGCCTTGAACGTGTGTTCGCAGATTCAGCATCTGCTTCTCCTGTCGGGCTTTCTCCTCTTTGAATGCAGTCTTGTTGGCTTTCTTCTCCATTCTCCTCTCCTGTTAAAACACAATATGGAGATGGATGTCAAATTACATAGTTTGGTCCAAATAACTGATTAAACCGATCTTAAATCCTCAAACCACTTACTAGTCATTTGTACTGGTCAAATGGCTTTGACTAATAATTTATCCAAATTGTTTCTTCATCAAAATCAAAATACAGAGTTATACAGCTAGACTGTTGCTTTGGTCTAATCAACAGTGTAATATTTTAAGGCTTTATGACTTAAAACTTTAAATGTAAGTTTTTAATGCGTGTACACGAGGAAGCTTTGTAGCACGGCTTGAGCACTTTAAGTAGAGGGTGGAAGCCAGCATTCTCTACAACATACAGTATTATATACATACAGTATAGCATATACTGTAGTATGGTCACTGAATTTGGATTCAGTGGTTGCTTGAAAGCAGAAGTGATGAGGAGTTGTGTGGTGTTTTTTGCTTAGCACCAGTGACATCGATATCTGTGTGGTGGCATCTAAGGTGTTTTAGCATTGTTTGGCGTCTTACCTGCATCATATCCAACAATCACTGAACAATGTTGACACGGTCTTTGTTCAATCTACAACTCTTTGCCCATCATTGTGGGTTACTGGACACCTGAAATATGCCCAGACGTCTGCGGGTGTCCCCCGCTCTGGGTCATAATTGGCACCAGCCATGGTTAGCCTATCACGCTGTGCCCGGCTGTGGCTGTTTGTGCTGCTGCTATAGGTTGTCCACGCAGAAGGCTTTGAGACTTGTAAATTAGGTTCCGCATGTCTACCGTTATTCGTAGTAGGGCTGAGTATTGGCAAGGACCTCACGATACGATACATATCACGATACGATTACATCACGATACATTGCGATACAATACATATTGCGATATTCCACATAGTTCACTGAAAATGTCAAAAGAGAGCTGAAATACGACCTATCGGCTTTATATTTTTAAGGAGCTGCTGTAATTTTGTCAGCTGCGTCTGTCATGTTGCACCCAAATTTCACTCTACCAGAAATGGGGGCCATCAGTTCTAGGCAACTAGCCATACTGCGACGTCTAGTAGCTGTAGTTCACACACCGTTTAAAACGAGAATCGATTTTTGAGCTGTAGTATGTATAGTAGTATGTAGTATATCGCGAAGATTAATGTTGCGATATATAGCTGTATCGATTTTTTAGTACAGCCCTAATTCGTATACAAACGTGTACTGAACCAAAGCCCTGTAACAAACGATTCGGAATAAATACATGTACTGTTGCATCCCTACAATCTATAAACATTTATGCATCATGTTTATGATGACATATTATGCCATCAATAACTATAAAAATAAATACAGAATCGCTAGTAATGTGTAACCATAGTAATTCAACACCTTGATAAGGCAGGACAGTGTGCTAATGTATTTTAAGCAGATTCCAGCAGCCAGAGGGCAGTAATGAGCAATAATGACCCACCTTGCGCTCTGCTTTAATGGCTTCTTTTCTTGACCGTCTCTCGTCCTTGCTCTCCTCCTTGCTGCGAGGCTGGGTGGAGATCCGAGGCAGGTCCGAGTCGTTGATCCTCTCCATGCGCTCTACCTGCTTAGTGGTCAGGCCCCGGGCAGGGAGCACATCCAGGGGAATTCCTGTCTTGTTGGACACTCGGATGGGCTTTGCCTGCGGGAGGGATGAGGGAGAGTTTGCCCAGCTCAAATTGCCAAATAGACTCCCTCAATGTTTTTTATTGTAAGTCATTAAGTACAATTAAAAAGGAACTACAGACAGTTATGTAACAGTGAACATTTCTAAACGTTTCTAAAACTAAAATAGCAGTTAAAAGGTCGGTTAGATCCTCTGTTGCATTACAGTGCGTCCAGAAGACAGCAAGGTCTCCCCAACTCGCTGTTTTGAAACAAATGAGCACAAAAGATCATGTGGCTGAAGGGAGAAGGGCAGAGGGATTTAAGCCTATGAGCACTGTAGGGGGAGAAATAGAGGAGTGCAAGTTGTTGTTTCAACCAACAAGGGTAGTTCCAGACACAACCAAAGAGTGTAGTTAACAAATACCAGATTTAACCAGAACCACACAAAAAAACCAGCCTCAAACAGAAATGTATACACTTTTTCCTTGAATGAAGAGACATTTTTTACTTTACTTAGGGTGACAATAATGCTGGAGGGCACTGTAAAGCACGAGAAGCCCTGCCTTCCTACCTTTGGTGGATCTGCAATGATCTTGGGCCGGTTATATAAGTTTGAATATGTACCTGGAGAAAGACAATAGGCTTCTTTATCCACAGAAGTCAACATAGTAGCCTCCGTTCATTTTATCACAGTACAGTTTATTGTTTTACGTAAGTTTAGTAGAAGATTTGTGTCACGGAAATCCAACTCACTTATGATGGTTTCACAGTCCCACTTCTCTGCCGCGTCCTCAATGACCAGCGTTTCCATCTGCTGGTCCTCTTCCTCCCCCTCATCCTCCTCCTTGACCACAGGGAGTTCTTTTTCACCAAGGTCATCGGGCCGTTGGTATCTGCAGCACAATGTGACCCATAGGCTTAACCTGCGTCCTTTAACAAAGAAGCTGCTACAGCTAACGGCATTGTTGCGGGTAGGGTTTGACTGATATTTGATTTCACCGGATGCACCGAAATTAACATTTTTGGCCGAAGTAGAAACCGAATATAATGAAAAACTTGGTCGAAGGCCGAATACCGACCGTGGTTTTTCACATTTATTTTGCCCATTTTTTCACCATTGCATAAATTAGTCAAAATGTGCTTTTTACTATTTTGTCTTGCTTTTCAAAGAAACAAATCAATTACAAAACTACAATTAAAAAATATTTATTTAACATTTAACATTTACTGCTCACTTTTCCTCCACTAGACATACAGGTAGAGCCCATTTTCAAATAGAAAGCCAGCATTATGTCAATTCTAAAGCATTTAAGTAATAGAATGGTTTCACATATACTCACTCTTTTGCCTTCTGTCTGAAGTAGTCGTTGATGACCTCTTCCAAACGAGCACTGTCTGGTTCTATGAAGCCCTCCAACTCTGCGTTGTCCAGGGCCCCGATTTCATCATCGTCAAACTGTTCATAGAACTAAAACCAAACAATGCAGAGAGAGAGTTGGTGTCCTATGTGATATTACCCAAACATCACATTCATTTAGCATTAGCACTGACTGGATGTAGGTTTTCCAAACTACAGATTCTGATTACACCAGGGCCAACTAAAATGAGGAACTATGCCAGTACCTTACTTACTAAAAAAATAATCATACTAACAGGACACAGGGGGCAGGACATGGAATGATTGTAAAATTGTAATTATTAATATTCCCGATGCAAGTGGATGCCAAGTGTAAATGATTGAACAATAATAATTAAAGTTAAATCATAATTTAATATAAAATTAGAAGTCACCTTTTCAAAGCGGTCATCCAGCAGAGAGAGCTGTTCGTTCCTCCTCATGACCGAGGAGGTCAAGGAGTACTCTGTGAATCGACTCTTGGTCTCCTCGTCCATAAACAAGAACTCTCCACCACGTCCCACGCCCACCTCCTCCTCCTCCTCCGACAGACCTCCTTCAGAGTCAAAGTCACCCTCCTCGCTCCCCTCGTCCGTGTCCTCCCACTCATCATCATCATCATCATCATCACCACCACCCCTGAAAAAGTTTAAATTTGTTTGTTTGTTAATTTAACAGACCATTGATGAGACCTACAGTGAGTGCAGTTATATTAAAGTATGATATAGCAGGTAGGGGTGCTCAAGGATGTTGGGATCAAACCCACGACCCTTCGGCTTGTCTATAGGCAACCCAAAAAAGCAAGCAAACAAAGCCAATAGTATTCGGAATACTGTATTCCAGTCTGCGATTGCAGCTATCATATGTTTAAATAAAAATTAGTAACTCGTCAGAAAACCAGTAGAAGAATCTCCTTTTCTGCTCTCATGCGCTAATCTTTCTCCTCCCCCTGTGCTCTTATTGGCTATTGATACAACTTGGTGTTTCGCCAACAGCCTAAGTTTCAACATGTTGAATCGGAGAATCATTAGACAAAAGGCTAATGAGCAATGTGGCAGCTCTTACTCCACGGCCACAGCAGTGCCATCGTTGGCCATGATGATGAAGTCATCCTCCAGGATGTTGTCTGGGTCATCAAAGTCAAAGTCTTCATCGAGAGCTGCAACAATGTCTGGGTCCATGTCCAGCCTCGGCCCTGACGGGGAAAAAAAGTTTAACAGTAAAGAAACAACACAATCCCACACACTAAAGATTAAAGCAGCATAGAAAAGCACCCCTTCAATTCAGCTCCTTAATTATTTTATCGTTCTAAAAGGCATGCCAATGATTGTGCTTTTTCTTGTCTTTAGCAAACTATATGCTCCTGTCATAGGGGCACACTCCAAAATGATTTGTCCATAATCGTAAAGCAAGAATTTAGTTTCCATATTAAGTAATTGTAGAAGTGGTGACAGTTGTTTTAGACCTAGTTAGGATGTAAAAAATGGTAAACAAATGACAAAAGGGACATGTTTTGGGTGATGGGGAATAGTTTTTGTGGGCGTGTACGGTGCAGGATTGCAGTGGCTTGAAAAGATCAGAAAACAAGGTCCAGGTGAAAATTGCAGCAGGTATATTTACAATTAGGTCATTTAGCAGACGCTTTTATCCTAAGCGACTTACAATTACATTGTGCTATTACATGGATCAGGTAGGGGTTACATGGTGCTATTACATGGAGCAGGTAGGGGTTACATGGTGCTATTACATGGAGC
>JAODLI010010001.1:0-26105 GCA_027575585.1 Percopsis omiscomaycus | reverse complement strand
ACTGACAACATAGTTGTGGATCTTCTATTGCATTTCTGTCACTAGAGCCTCTTAAATATTACACACTGGTCCTTTAATATGCACACAACAATTTCTAATATATCAGTGAAAATATTGTGTAAAAAAATTTATAGATATTATGTCAGGTTGAAACAATGACTGAACAAGCAGTGTGTGCAGACACCCACACCTGAGAACAAGTCTCATTAGCCACATTAAGTCAGAACACCTGAGTGGACAGGGACATCAACAGTTCATTTAGACCGGACAGGACCATTTAGACCGGACAGGACCATTTAGACCGGACAGGACCAAAGTTTACCCTTCATTGGTAGTACTTCCGGGTCACTGTGAAAAAGGCTAATTGGGAAGCACCCAAATTTGACCACCATGACCTAAAGAAGTACGTATTACACCCATGTGACTTCTGATGACTTGGTATGATGTTATCAGTGAGGTATATCCTTACCTGGTACTTCAGAGATGAGGTGGCAGCAAATGATGAATGGAGTTTCATGAGAGATGATTACGTCTCCTTCATGGAGAGAAACGCAACACTCTCCATGATCTGTTCTGATCTGCTTATTGTTAATAATAAAATAAAATGTGTTGTAATGTACTGATATGAATTTTTGTTGGTTTAAACCAAAATAACCCAAGCCTTTGCATCTCTGCATGTAGTTTAAAATCTCATGTGTTCTTTTATGTGGTAGAATGACTGATCGTAATGACCCTATGTTAATATGTACACAATTTCTGATTCACCATGGAGGTTATGATGTAGAAAAAAGTGTAAAATTAAGGTCATGTTATCTTCCTTAGCTGTAAACAAATGGAAATGTACCTTGTTAAAATAATTGGGCCACTACTAAATTTGGCCGCCATGACCTACAGAAGTACATATTACACCCATGTGACTTATGATGACATGGTGTGATGTTATCAGTGTGGTATATCCTTACCCTTACCTTGTACTTCAAAAAGGAGGTTGTAGAAAATGATGAATGGAGTTTCATGAGAGATGATTATCATCTCCTTTGTGGAGAGAAAAGCAACTCTTTCCATGATCCCTTCTGATCATTGTCAAACACAAGAAAAATGATGGTTCGTCTTTAGATACGCTTTTCTGGGTGTAGTTTAAAAAAGAAAACTGGTGGTTGACACTGTAAAAAGAATAAGATGACAGTGTTTAGTGTGTTAATTGGAGGATAGAAGCAACTGCTAGATGCCTACAAACATCGTTGTCATCCTCGGGTAATTTTATCATTAATATGGAATGCTTTATTATATCTTAGCAAAAAGGGTGCTTGAAGAAGACATTTGGGAGACCAAGGAAGTACATGATGCTTTACTGGAGGATCTGAAAAAATGTAAGACAAATATTATAGCTTTAAATAAAAGGTTGATTCATATCATATTATTTATTCTTATACTATACCCACATATACACCACATACAGTATATATACAGTAATATATTTAATATATTATTCTACATTACAGTGTTATTATTACCATAACGATTAATTATTCTAACAGTGCAAACTGAAGCTTACCAACAAGAGCGGACCCTCAAAGAGAAAGAAGGTAAAGACAATTTTCCCTGTGAGTTAGGAGGTTAAGATATGGTAGTTGACAATGAATTATCACAATGAATTATCACATTTTTCTAGAGACCTACAGGGTGCTGCAGTTCCAGTGTGAGGAGTCAGTGCAAGATTCAGACAGGTGCCTAAGTGCTTTTATGTTTCTCTGTGTGTAATTAATCGAGAAAAATCCATAACGTGGCACCAACATGACCCATGAATCACACTTTTACCATTAGTGGCCTTGCTCCAAATTTGTATATATGATGTTGACCAGCAGATAGCAGTTAATCCTGCTCAATGCATCAAGAAGGCTGCTCATAGATGTAGGTCACACCTTCGTCTTTGGCAATCTTTTTTTTGTTTTTGTTTGAACTGCACTTATTTATCACATGCTTTAATTCTTTTGCATACATAATTTTGAAGTGTGTGTGTGTGTTCTGATGGGTGGGGTGTAGGCAGTTGCAGCTGAACAAGAAAAACGAGGAGTTGTTGGACCAGTACATGTGTCAGATCCAGGAGCTAAAGCTAAAACAAAGGAAACAGCGGTAAAACAGATTCTTTTGTAATTCAAAACAAGTAGGCCTACTTATCAATGATACACCTCAGTATCAGTGACATAATATAGTTATTTTTGGTACTGAATGAAGCCTCTTTATGTCCACAACAAATTAATACATAAAACTGAAAAAAACTGCACTTGCTGTATATTAACTTTTTTCTTTTGAAAATCCTCAGATTTATAGGAAAGGCCAGTAGAGTTTTTAGAACAAAGTACCACTCACAAAACATAAGAAAAATAGTCCTTGCTCTTGGTTTCTATGTATCACCACTTGGTGTCGCCAAAGCATTACAAATGTCAACCTTTAACATTGTTCTGTCAGGATGAAGTTTGAAAAGCAGCTTCAACAACTGATTGAGCAACACAAGCATCTGCACTCTGTCTTTGTAAGTTTGCTGAAGAATAAGCGTAAGTGGGATTTACATAGATGTGCTAATCATGGTCCACTAAAGCTTAATAAACCTGCTACTTCTCTTTTAGACCCCAGAAAGACTACCAGCGGAAATAGAGAGTGCTGAAAATTCAAACAGTCAGCTGTTGGATGCTGGTGAGTACCTGCTCATTGTGTTTGCATACGTGTTACGAGCACTTGTCTGTGTGTGTAGTCAAATTTAAACCCACCTGCTTTTGCTACAAATTAAATTTCTTAAAGGTAGACTCCCTCATTGTGTTATAGCAATCCCAAAACTCCCATATTCCTCCACCCCTCACTGTTTATGTTTTAAATGCAACTGTGCACGAAATGCTATGTCACTGTGTGATGGGGAGGGGTAGAAACAGTAAGGGGATGAGTAGAGAGGGGTGTAAGGAACTGCACTGTGTCTGAGGGGCACACATTCTCAGAGTACTGGTTTTTTACCGCAAGGGCAATTCCAGACATAAATTAAGGATTGTCCCTTTACCTGCTACTGTAGTCTGATTTGGCTTTGTTTCCTGACCTTGTTAGAACAAGTGAAGTTGTCTCAGCTACACCACCTGCAAGATGAGCTGGAGGCGCTGAGAAAGCAAAAGCAGTCAGGAGAGGCATCAGCAGAGATTCAGGATGAGTGACAACTTACTTTGCAGTGTTGGAGCATCAAAAGGAAAAAGTCCTGCAGTTTAGTCACCCAAGGCCATGCTCCTTCCATGTATTCAGCTATCACCATTGTATGCTGGAGCTGATGACTGCCATGCCATGGTCTGTTTTCCTTTCAGTTTTGTTAGAAAGATGTTCATCTATTGTACTTTCGCACTACTGCAATACAACAGCAATTTGAATGAGCCTTTTGGGGTCATTTGCAACTCATTTTCTTAAAGTAGTTAACATATTAAACAAGTCCCTATGGTCAGTGAATGTGTAAAAAACAACCCTCAATCCTAATGTTTCTATTGTTGTCCTTGACTAGTCTTGATAATTGTTAAAATAGTCTGTTTCAGATGGCTACTAAGTCAGTGATGTTATTGTAGAAATACAGTTTGTATGATTTACATGCACGTTTAATACACAGTATTGTATATTTAAAAATGCATGTCAAAAAATTAAATATAGTTCATAATGATTTAAATGGTCGTCATAGTGTGTTTATTCTCTAAATCTCAAAACAAAATGAGTATAGTACAGTAATTTATTATTATGTACACCCATACAATACATTTTAAACAAACTATCTTAGTTTTTTGAAAGATTCATGGTTTTTAAAAAATATATACAATTTACCTGTGCAACAGATTCTCCTGAATGCCAAATTCTCTTTACTGCCAAGATCAAACCTTCCCACATTAATTGAAAACATATACTACAAGGCACTTTGAGACCACAATGAATTTAATCCAACCTGTTCCTACAAACAAGCCCCTTTTCATATTAATATTTACACTAACACCCCTTCCAGAAAATTATAAAAATCCTAGTGTCCATATATTATTGGAACAGGCTCATTATGAATCCAACATGGGTGACTATACTGACAAACGGCAATAAGTTTAATGGTATTTTGGGCTTCTAATTGTACTATGAAGCTAAATGCAGACAAACAGGTTAGCAGTCTTGCCATGGGCGTAGATCTGAGTGCATGCGCTCAGTCCAGTAGGCTTCAGTGATTTGAAGCTAGCCACCATCCCTTCCTTTCATATATGGGTGATGAATGATCTGACACAGTCCAGGAAGGAAGCCAAGAAGGATGTGAGAACATCAGAAGTTCATCTGCAGCTCACTCACAATTATATGGTTTTAAAATTAAAGGACAATGGCTATTGATGGTTAGTGGTAGTTATTATTTCCACTGATCCTGCGCCACAACAGGTTTAGCCCTTCCCTAAACACTTGGTTTACATAGTCCTGAGAAACGGGGCCACACCTAGAGAAAAGTACAGTACATACCAGTATCTTGCAAGAATAAAGTTCACTATAGGCTCTGGTGTCTAAAGAAACCCCTCTTCCTGCATCAGAAGGTAGAAGTTAGTTAACTCAAATGTAGTCTCTATTTTGCCTTTTGGTTTTATCTCCACTTATCCTTTTTAATCTCACATACAAGCTCTATATTTTCTCCATCTATTCCACCCCCCCCCCCCGTTCCACTGTTAATTCTACTCTCCATGTTCTTTGGTTTACAACCGGGTTAATAATAGTCCCTCTGGCTTTGCTGAGTTCCACTGCGGGCCGTTGGCACAGCACTGGCCCACAGAGACATATTTTCGACATTACCAGTATTCCACTCAAATCAAAGACACACACACACACTTGACAAACATACAACTGATACTAGACGTGCAGTTATGTACAGGCTTGTTTGTTGACTGGCATGAATTCATTTACTTTCTTACTATGAGAGGGGTGTACACATACTTTCTCTTCCTCAGTTTAAACTTTTAACTCGCATACAAACATCCATACAAGTCCAAATTTACAGGTAAAAGATGTTACTACATGGTGAAATGTTAGCCCATGCAACCAGGACTCATAAAAACTCTCTTTTAGCTCAATCACCTTATAAGGCAAACATAGTACCATGACTTGGCTGAAGCACATTCCAAACTCCAAAAATCACTGTTTTAGTTTTTTTTTAGTAGGTCTTTTCAAGTTTTTTTTTTTTTGTGGACATCCACTAAGGCTGCTGTGTATAGCCGTTGAGGTACTTTTATATTGTCGTTGGCACTCTTGGGAAATGGGTCTTTTTGATCATCTTGCATAAATACAGTCTCCTGACCAAAGGCCTCTCCGTCATCTTTAGTTATCCCAGGCTATTCCCCATCTGTTAACAGAACAACAGGGTTAACGGTGAGTGCAACAACATCTAATTCTCCTCCACCATCAAATGTTTTACCCTGTCACTTGTTTCAGTAATTATTGATCTCTAAAGTTTAATGGATTTGTTCAGTGTGCCATCACATGTATTGGAACTATTATCTACACTCAGCTCCAAAAGGTGAGTTTAGTGTAGCCACAGGTAAGAGATGTCAACAGCATACATTCTTCATATTAACAAAGCCATTTATGAGAATGTGAGCAGGAAGTGTGTGTCTGTAGGCCTGTAACAATAACTGCTTAGATTTTTCAGGGTACACCAGCGTGTCATGCTATGCCCTGGATTTTACTATTACATGCATGTTCAATCTTCTCCCCCATATTGCAGGCCTCATCTTTACTGCGGAAGAGTACCTCAAAGCGGCTGTAGACCTTCTTCTCCTTCCTCATACTCTCTATCCTCTTCAGCAACCCCTCTCTCTCCTGTGTATTGGACTGAGGTCGGAGGAACCGGTTCCTCCTAATGGAGTTCTGTCTCTCGAGACCCTTATCCCCTCCATCGTTGTCCTTATCCTCTCCTGCATCCTCCCTTTCCAGTCGGTTCTTCTGGCTGTTGGCTGAGATCTGCTCCAGAATGACCTTGGTGTCATCTCGTAGGTTGCTGCTGAATAGGACAGAGCCGCTGGAGGTTTGATATCGGGATGCGCCTGCCGTGCCTGTTGACGTTTTGTGATTAGTTGTGGTTTGCTCTTCTGTGGTTGACCCTGTGTCTTTAGATGGTGAGCTTGATATTCTGGGCTCTTCAGTGACCTCCATCACAGTGTTCATGGTCTTTTCCTCTACGCTTGGTGCAGATTTTTTGTCTTTATGGTCCTTAGGTCCCAGAAATCCCTTTAGCCGTTGTGTTTGCTTTTTGAGGAAGTCTAGCGGCTTCCCCTCACTCTTCCCTTCACTCTTCCCTTCACTGCCTAGCGTGTTTATGGAAGTGCTAGAGCCAATATTCTTAAGTATATCCTTTGATTCAGCACGTGTCATGGTTGAGGAACTATGAGAACGGGTCTTTTTTAGCTCGCTCTTCTCTGCATCAGTAGCATCCGTCGTCAAAACCTCCTCACCGCAGGATATACGACGTGGATTCAGTGCTTTAAGCTTCAAAGGATCTCGCTTAAAGAATTTAGGTGAAGCGAGGGGCTTCAGAGACTTGAGGGGTTCTTTCTTAGGAACCTCAAACGCACTTTCCTCTTTCTGAACAGGCACTGTCTCTGAAGGCTTACTTGCCAAATGCTTGGCAGAGATCACAGGGGGTTTACTGATTGATGATCTGCGAGTGAGCTCGGCAATTTTTGCTGAGATGTCAGGCTTCTCTGATTTCTTTGGTTCGGGTTCTGGTGGGGTGAACGTGACAGATGGAGTCTCATGACTTGCGCGTGGAGGGGGCTTATCAGAAATGTCTGGCTTTTTTTCAACTGGTTCATTGTCCTTTATTGATGAATTTGTTCGTAAGACTTTTCTCTTGTCAGCTAGATCTTTAAAATACTGTAGTCGACTGGCAGGGTCGTTCATATTCATCGAGGACATTACCTGGGGTTTGACAGACTCTATGGTTACTTTAGGGGTCTCCTCAGCTGGTAGAGTCTTTAAGTCTTGGCTTGTTTTCTGAGATTCCTCTTTCTTCTCCTCTTTCGCCTGCGTCTCCTCTTTTGATTTGTCCACCTCCTTCTGCATTTGGTCAGCCTTTTTTCTCCAGTCGAAAGGTTCCCGAGAGAGGGACCTCCTCTTTTCTAGAATCTGTGCTACAATCGAAGAGGTGCGAAGTGAACTGGATTCGTCATCTTCCTCAGTAGCTGGCCTTAGGCCTAGGTCTCCACTGTGCTTCTCCACCTTGGAAGATGCAAAGATAAGAGAGGAACGTAGACGTGAGCTCCGCTGCAAAAGCGGATTAATGCGTGTGCGGAAGGATTCGTGTTTGGAGAGGCCGATCTCTGGAGCCTCTTTCACCTCACCATCTACACCCACTTCCCTTGTTCCTCCTCTCTCCCACTCCCGCTCCACCTCCCTGCTCCTCTCTAGCACCGTTGGCTTAAAGTCGGTGCTGGAGGAAGCCAGATCCCTGGAAGTTGCTGGGGCAAAGGGTTTATCAGTGTTCTCAGGTGCACTGGGCTTCCCAAAGCGTGGTCTCAGAATGTCTGGTCTGGGCTTATAGGGAACACTTGGGTGCTCTTTTGTACCAAAACGGGGAGCGGAAGGTTCAGCAGCCGCGGACTGGTTAGGTGGTTGAGAATCTTCGAAAGCATCAGGTCCCATAGGTTGGGTTAAACCTTCCTCTCCACTATCCTCATAGGTGCTGAGGTAAGAGTTGATCCGCCAACTCCTCATGCCCTGCCTGGCACTCGAGTCTTGATCCTGCGCTTGATCGGATTGCATTTGAAACCCTTGCTTCTCTGGAGGGTGGGGCTGTGTTGGGGAGCTCTGACAGACGTAGGCTTGGCCTACGGTAGGCCTCTTGTATGATGAACCTCCTCCATACATCCCTGCTGCTGGAGGTGCCTGGTGCCCTTCAGGTCCTTTGAGGTCGTCAGAGGAAAGATAATCTCGGCCATAGTTTCCAACAAGAGAGGGATCCAACTCTGATGGGAAGCTTGAGTTGGAATACTGATCAATGGCAAGGTGAGGAGGTTTGCCTCGAAGTCTGTCATAGTGTCCATGGCCAGAACCTGGACCGGGCCCTTCACTGTAGTAACGCAGACCTTGGGATTGCTCCCTGTAAATACATGTAAAAGGGGTTAAAGTGAAGGTATATAGTGACGCTCTGTAAATATAATTGATTTACTGGAAAATTATCTTTTGCTAGTCAAAGTAGCATAAAGAAACAGACAAAGCGCAAAATATAAAAGATCAACTCACTTGTGGTAGTCAGTCTCATCTAGGTTATTCATGACTCTGTGCTTCATGTATTGCCTTGAAGAAGAGTAACTCTCCTGGGTTCCCTCTGCGTAGCTGTGTCTTTTGAAAGCACTAGAGCTTAGTTCCATCTGTCTGGACACTATGGATCTTCCTTGCTCAAAGAAAGACTGCTGTAGATGGAACTGTTGCTGTGAATACTTTCCTATTGTAATTCCTGGCACGGGCTCCATGGATTGACGTAATATGTCATTTCTTCTAAATGGAAGTACAGGGTTACGTTCAGAATCTCCATAGGGGAGGGCCGAAGGGAGCTCGGGTTGCCGAAGGAAGCTCATTGGGTTCCGCAATGACTGGGTTCTCTTTAACCCAAACTGGCTGCTAAAATAACTGCTGGTGCTGCTGGTCTCTGAGTTGGCAAGTGGTATAACAGATTGGTCAATAACCAGAGGCTGCGACTGGGCAAAGAGAATGCGGAACTCTTCATCGAAGGATGCAACAAGCTCCCCGAGAAAGAGGTGGGCAATGCAGCGGTGGATCTTCTCATAGGACCACATGAAGCTGCAAGATATTAAAGAAAAAGGTATATACTATTAAATCAGCATGCAATTCTCACACTTGTAAATAAAAAGACAATTTTAGCAGTCTTTGCATGGGAATTATCTTGTATAATTTATCTTGAACTGCTAACCTGTAGTTCCCACTGAGTACAGCCCTGCAGTCAGCCAAGAGGAAACGGTCTTTCACCTGGCCCTTAAAGGACTTCCCCGTCCGACAAAAATACGTTACGCCCGCCACCGTTCTTACGCGCATCATCTGTGAACCCAAGATGTTTACACAACATTATGTAGATAAGCTTTTACTGTAATACACAGCCTCTCAGAAAGGTTGAAAAATACTGTCTTACATGGATTAAATCCAGGTTAACTCTGCAGTTGGTCACCATGGCTACAAAGTGATGGGCATTTTGCTCATCCAGTAGGATGTAGACCGGGACGTGACGAGCTGCTGCATCCAAAAGATCAGCAAAAATATCAACATCTGTGAACATGTCCATCACCACGGCAATAACCTGGAGCAGAGGTATATCAGACAGATATGAAAATCAATTAAATCCTGTCAATTTTACTTTTTGTTATGTCATTGCTGTATGATCAGATACAGTATGTTTCTGTGAACTAATGTAGTGTGATCTTTTAGAATAAATAAGGGAAAGATAGGGGCTCAAAACAAACTTTTCTCTCAATAGCAAAGGTTATGTTTTGTCTTTCTTCAGGTCATTATTCCCATTATAAACTTTACGTAACTCATTTCATTGTATCAACAGTGGTATCGGACTAAGTCAGATGTACATGTAGCCATTGAATAGGTGAGATAGAGAAGCCTTTTTTCTCTCAGTCTGGCTCGCCTGGTTTTCCACTTGACACGGCAATACACAGACAATAGAAAAAACACAATGACAGCAGAAGACGCTCATTAATTTGACTACTCACTGAATTCAAAGAGATAAACAGGGAACAGACGATGACACCACCAGCCGCACAAACAGGTTGGACTACTTCAGTGACATTTGGCAAATACCCACTAAAGGTTACAAATATTTTGGCTTTAGTGGACCGCATGCTGGACAGACAGTCATCTGAAAAGCTGGTGGTAGCAGAAGGACGCACTGCTTCATTCATGTTAGGTACATTGATAAGACAGACAAAGGGGATATTCATGGGAGTAATGTGCTTATCTTATCTCATGGTTGGTGTGGGAAGCCTTGAACTGATGCATTTGACGGAACATCAATATGCCCAGTTGAACCTCCAAACAGACAGATAGTGAGAAAGTGTTTCTTAAGCCTATGACCTTAACGTCATATCCAGGTATTTAACCCATGTTGTGAATTATCACATACAGTACATCCTATACATATAATATAGCCCCCTTTCCTACCCAGCTCACTGGGTAGGAATGTTTGAATCTCAACTGTGTAGTGGCAGGAGTAGAGAACGACTAGAGCCAGGGAGAGCTGTATGGGGAGGAGTAGAGAGGAGAGCCAGCCACTCAGCACTCAGGTGTGGGAGGGGCATGAGCTGCTAGCATTTTTAAACCAAAACAACAACGTTTTTGTAACGCTGGTTTCAACCACAAGAGCAATTCTGGACACAAATCAAGGAGTGCCACTTTAAATGTGTCTGTATTTATCAAACCAAGCTTGCGGTGAAGGAATGCTGTGAGCTAATAGACACAATTGTTTTCCTTCCAAGAAATATTGCTGGAAGTACACCAGCTGCAAGTTAGTACATATCTGCCCATCTCTTGCTCGCTCCTCATGTCTCTCTTTCACTTACGTGATGTGCACTCTTGATCAGCCTCCTCGCCTGCTCCTTGATGCTGGGCATGTCAGGATCGGACGGGTTAACCAGAGTCGTGACCTCCGTCGGCCCCACGAAGCTGTGCTGCTGCATTGGCCATCCCAGGTCCAGCCCGGGAGCCGCCAGGTCAGAGTGCATGGGCCAGTAGGTGTCAGATGAGCCATCAGCCTCCAGAGCCCCGTCATGGTAGGTCAGCTCAGGTACACTGGATGTCTGGCTCGGGGCCTGAATTGTGGATTTGATATGTTCGATCTCGGTCTGCGCCAGGAAATCCACCACGTCAGAGCCCTGGAGAAACTCATAGTAACCCTGATAACACAGCAGAGGGGCAAACCTTTAAAACATAATCAATTTAACAGACCTCATTAAAAGTAAACATTCAACGGTTAACAGACAATAGGCCCGTGGATTTCAAAGTGTGGGGGTATAATATTTTATGGGGGGGCACAAACTTTTGCCAACTGTTTAGTTTGATAAAATTGCATTTTTCAATTGGTGTTCATGATTTTGCTTTATGTTAAGCTATTAAAAAAGATGTAGTTCATAGCTTGCAAATGAAAACTATGAAATTATTTTTGGCAGTTGTCAACCACTGCAAACCACTGCAACCGATTACCACACTTACCTGTAGGTCATCCTCTATCAGAGCATCAATAGCTAGACGGTACTCCTCGCGATAGTGTGGTGGCAGATAGTTGGGGTCCAGTGGGTTATCGCCGACAGATGAACTTTGAGAGCGGTGCGGCATGGTTGAAGAGAAGTTTGCGTCAAAGGATAGGGGTCAGCGAGGATGGAAAGGAGTTTCTTCCTTTAGGGATGTGGTCAAAAAAGGGATAAGGTTTTCAATGTTGTTTGCACGAGTATCCCAAAAATGTAATGTCAAGGTAAATACACTTTGTGAAGCATGAAGCAATAACAAAAAGTAAAGATAAGACTAAATAGCCGCAGGGAAACAATAAGCAGGATTCTACTTGCCAATATAACTATGGCAGACTCGACACAACACTGCACACTCTGTACCAACAATTTCAGAATTAACAGAACATGTACAACATTATAGTAAAACAATACTTTGTGTCAGAAGAACACAGGCTTTTTTGTTTTATTCGTTGTCCGCTGGCGCCATCTGAGTGTACCATTAACACACCTAACAGCACAAAAGGCCACATTGGTGCTTAGACACCAAGATAACACAACCTACAAACTTGAAATGAGCTAAAGACCAATGGTCTTTAAAAGGGCAGATCAAATAAATCCATTGAAGAAACCATTCAAACCCAGAATTATTTCCAAATGCGAAATAACCTTTATTATCTTTATTAACCTTTATTTATTTATTTTCAATGTAATTTTTATGATTTATGTAAAAGGAGCCCTCTGGGTGCTTAAGGGTTATTTTTAGTCAGCTCTTAGCAACGACATCACACACCCTGTTTAATTACACATTAGATATGAGATTAGTTTAGTATTTATCACTAACATGTCATCCCTGTGTTCACGTAAACGTAGACTCCATCTGGTCCGAGAATAAACTGCATACAAGAGTAAGGTGAAAGAAATTAACTGGACAACAAAAACAAATGGATGAACAGACTGGGAGTAACCAGAGGGTAGGACAAGGGATTGAAAGGGGGAGGTATAAAGAGCTGTATGGACAGGTCGGTCATATTTCTGTTGAGTAAACTTGTCATGCTTCAGGTTGTTGCTCAAATCAGCTTCTGAAATCTGTGTCACGTTAACAGAAACACATAATGGGGAGATAATGCAGATTCTACTGGGGCCACCCTGCTCCTTTTCCCCACTCTCTTTTATATGAACAACTGCAACAAATAAGACATTGTGTTTCCCTCTATCATGGGTTGAGTGTGTAATTAAACACACATGGGAGAAGGTTCGGAGCAGCTGCAGAGACATTAAAGGCAAAGCTATTCTTTCAAAGCAATTCTAAATCAGTTTAGAGACTATCTATATTGCATGTAACACTGAGGAATCTGTTATTACCTAACCCTATCTGCTCTAAAGACAAAATAAAGGTGTAAAGCAAATACACAACTGCATTGGATACGAATAAAACACAACCGTGATCTCCTGTTTGAGTTCCAATAATTCATTAACACGTGAGGTACCCCCTGTTATCAATCATGAATTATAATATCATTCATTTATTTTTGTATTAAGTAGGTAATGCATTTGGTACTAGCTGGCTAACGTGGATCCTTCTATGCATTCGAGCATGTAACCACAACAGGAAGTGTTTAACACTGTTTTGATCCATCACCATGGAAACCTGCCCTCCGACTCTGGCTGTATGTCGAGTGGCCACCCGCCTGAAGATATTTCAGACAGTGTGTGACGTGTGTTCCGGTGGTTCACATACCTAGAGGCACCGTGTAGTGATAGACCGGGTTCGAGCCCTAACCTGCAATCACAGAGAACAATGTTCACAGAGCAGCAGCTAGCATATAGCTTTTCCAGGGGAAGGGCTAACTTGCAACTTGCTGCACCGTGGATGACTCATCCTCCGAGCATAATGGCCGACATCCTGTTTCCTGACTCAGTTCCAACCATAGAATTTAGAACTTGTGGTCGTCTCATTCCTTATAGGAAAGTTCCACGATGGCTAGGATACTCTGGCCATATTGGCTGCAGATGGCACGTTTCAAGGACTAATTTAAGATGTTGTTCCATTTCTTTCTATGGAGAGAGCATGTGTGCGTGTGTATTTTGAATGAATCTAGTAGCCACTTGCTCTGCATGAGGGTGAATCTTTGCTGAGACAGCAGGCCCCAACGTGAGAGATTTGCACTTACTTGTCCTGTCGACAGTGGAATACAGCAGTATACATATATAGCAGAATACAGACTGTCTGACATGTCTTATCATATAAGACCACAGAACGTGTCTGCCTCCAAGTTCCAAAAAACTGAATGTCTATACCACAGATATTGACAAAAAGAAAATCCACCCCGCGAAATGGAAGAGCACAGGTTCAGCCTATTTGTTCTGACCATGTTTTCGGAAGGGTTTGCTCAAGAGCATAGTAGCACTACCGTGACCTTAGGGTGAATATGACAACACCATAGAAAGTATTGTTTTGACTTTTTCTCCACACTACCACCTGCCCACCACACAATTGGAATTGGAATTGCAATCAGACTGGCTAGTCCAAAATTCAAAACAGCTAATGCTTTGTCGGTCACTATAACAACTGTGCTTCTAGGTAATGAGACACACTGTGATTAAGGTTCTTGTTTGTCCCCTTTCTGTCAGCTATGTTTAGTGTTTCATATAAAAGGGCAGGGCCGTTCTTAAATGTCCCATAAACCAAGCTAGTTTTAAACTCTAAATCATTACAGGGTAAGCAGGTGGTTATAACCTAAATAACAGACACTTAATGTTCAGACATGACAGTTGACATTCCTGCATTCCTGTAAGAACATTGACATGGAAAGATGGGGAGGGGGGAGGGGGGAGGGGGTGAGTGCTTCATCCTAACATGTGAATGAGTGCGCAAAGACAAACCCGAATGCCCGAAAGCAAATACCCTCCATGAACCACGAAATAAATACAACTTTCTCTCTCACACTAGATGTGCACACCTCAACACACCTCGCTAAGCAAACACCATCACTGACCCAGCTTAGCTCTTCGGTTGGGTTGTTATGTTTGATTGTTCTGTCTGTACAGTGTGAGAGACAAATAGCTGAAAACAGGTTTGTGTCTGTAGCCTGTCAGAACCTTGTTGGGATGTAAACACACACATCATCACCTGGCCTATATCAACGTAACATAACCACGCCATTCCAGCTCTGATACAAATTAGAAAGAAAACCAGAAGCTATGATGCCAATTCTCTCTAGATTTTACATTTAAGTGTGTTATACAGAGAAATAAACGTACACTCCACTTTTAAAGTGTCACTTCCAAATGCATTTGTGAAACTTGCTATCTTTCTCTATCTCTCTTTTCATTTACACATGCACACACTCAATAACACACTCAATCAACACCTATTGAAATACACACTGTGTTCTAGTTACTTAGCACAATGCATACATACAGTGAATGGGAGCAGCCTTTGGGCATACTGGTAGTGTGAACTACCACTTTATAGACAGTGGAAAGTACATAAATTATGACTCATGGTGAATGAAATAAAAAAATGTGTAAAGATATCGTTGAAATTCAAACAATGTCACCCAAAGCAAAAGATACACTTACGCAATGTAATGAGTTTTATCAGAAAGATTATATTCTTTATTTTCAGGACACTGCGTCTAGGAGAGCTATGATAGCATTTATGTTTAGTTTTAGTTGGTACTGAATAATACTGAGTAGGCTATAGCCTACAGTTGCTTACTTCAAGTTTTGCACTTTTACACAATAACTTAATCCTCAGGGGGGGCTTTTGCCCCCCTGAGGATTCACTTTTTAATATAATTCAAACATTCTATAGTTCAATAATGTGGATTGATGACGTATAAACACGAATAGAATAGAATAGAATAGAATGAGAAGAGAAGAGAACACTTCTTTTGCACCATAGACGTGACTTTTTCCTTTATCCATTCGATCAAACAAACCATCAAATTTGCTGAAATTCTCCCTTTCTCACCTCAAACTGTGCAGAAACTTGTAGGCTTCCTTGTTCTGTCTTCTGTCTCCACTTTGTGCCGACGAGTCTATCGCTCTACCTGGAGTGACCTCCGATATTTCCCCGCTAGGAGTCTTGCTTCCTTCCTATCCTGTTTGACACATTGCTTTAACTAAGCACAATTCGACCCCAAATTAAAAATAAATAAAATAAAGACCACCGGCGAGGCGACGCAGACTTCAGGGCCGTCCCTGGCGGCTCTCTCGGCGGGTGAATGTCCCGGACCTTCCAGAGAGAATAAGGAAGGAGCGGGCAGCTGGCCTCACCGCAAGGGCTTTCCCAATGCCCAAACTCCGCCTCTAATTCCTTATTGGAAGTTTGTTGTGAGTGGCATATTTCAAAATAATGCTTCTTATTATCTGTTATATTTAAATAACTCTGATCAGTGGTATTATAGGCTAATTAACTTGCATCTAAATGTAATCTTCTTGTATCATACAGAATTTCTACTAGATCAGGCCATGGACCAGTTCTGCTGAAAAGTGTCCATACTACCCTCTATATAAGACAAAAAGATTCACCCCTTATCTCTAATTTTCTCTGTTTTCTGCCTGGCTAAATCGTGCCCATTCAGCAGTTATTTGAAGTCAAAACAACACCCATTCTGCTTACTTCTCTGTTTGGCTCCACTACTCTGATGCATTTGTTTTTGAGGAACTTGTAACATGTTGGTCGGATTTTCTATTGCTGTGTCTTGAGATGTAGTTACGCAAACTATCGCTGACTGATAGGTGATGCGCACACACACACACTGAAACCCAAAAGCTTAAGGCTATATTTACTTACACATGACATAATCTAGGTAACAGTGTTGTGTCCGAGTGCACGTGCTTGGGGGCCGTCCTTTGTCCCTAAACGTTGTCCGTTTATCTTTCTATCAGTCGAAACACACCCTTGTTAACAGCCCCTGATAGCTAGGGGTACACACACACACACACACACGCGCACACACACACACACACACACACACACACACATTTTAGTACACATAGCAAGTACACTTGTGCATGGGTGCGTAATGCTTACTTACTCCTCAGGGTGTGCCCCACTGGAAATTTGCCTATGAATTCTTTCACACACACACACACACACACACACACACACACACGCACACGCACACGCACACGCACTCATACCTCTACAATGCTCTTCCCCAATTCATGCAAATCAAACATGAAACATGAAAGAAGTAAAGTGGAGTTTTGCATACAACTGTGTAGAAGAGTTGAGATTATTTGTTCAGTAATTCTTACCATTATTGGCTGTGTGGAGGACATATTAAGGCATATTGATTCGTGTGTGTGTGTGTGTGTGTGTGTGTGTGTGTGTGTGTGTGTGTGGCATCACAAGCACATAAAATAAGTAAACACACTCGTCCGTACAGAGGCTGGAATGGAGGCCGCACCCTTATCTGAGGAATTTGCTCAGGGCCTCATGGTAACACACCCAGCACCTTGCACTCCCTCCCCCAATTCCCCCCCCTTTCCTCTCTGAGTCACCTGGCTGCAGGTCGGAGCCTGAGTTGGTGGGGGGAAAATTAAACTCTGGCCTGGAGCTCACAACGCCTGACCCTGAAGCTTGTCTTACCGGAGATGGAGTTCTATGGTCCCTTCAGTGGATCAGGAGTCAGGAGTCAACGTTAAAACCGGTGGTGGATTTATAGCATTTAATTTGGCGAATTAACGAATTTACTTGGTTTACATTTAGCAGAAAACCGTATTATCTATCTGCTTTGGTTTGTAGTACAAATTTGGTTATGGATTACTATTGCAATTAACAACATTACCAACAAGACAAGGAAGTTTTACAATGCCAGTAAAATGTATTTTCTTATATCACATAAATGGAATTCAGCCTACTGTAGATGGGTGCGTTATGTGACCATTTATCATAATCTGTGAAGTGAAAAGAAAATAAATCTTTATTTTGCTGTTGAAAGACATTTGAAACATTTGAAAACCCACTTCTGGGACACCTTAATGACCACATAATGACATTGTCACTATATCAAAGGCATGCTGTGGTTGGTGTGTATGTGGCTGTACTGGCAGTAATTTGTATCTCTTCGCATCTTTCTGGTTTGTGTGACTTTTCCCAGCATGCTATTCTCATGCTGTAATGTCACACCTGAGTATAGGGTGACCTTCTGGAGCCTGGGCTGTGAGGTCATCGTTACACGACCATGTGGCTTTGATAGGTGTGCACCATCGTGTGTGTGTGTGTGTGTGTGTGTGTGTGTGTGTGTGTGTGTGTGTGTGCTTTCATATTGGTTTGCTACGTGGAGTGGATGCCGCGTGTGCACTCTTGCTTGTTTTGAGAGGTCACTGTCAATTCCAATTACCATACACTGTGAAATGACATTGCGCCTTTTATTTCTTTTGTAATTGTTTTATTGTTCTCTATAAACCTATAATGTGTTGCTTAGCATTCCTTCTGCCAATGAGATACTACTGTAGGAGTACAGAGGAATGTGAGCCACTATGAGCCGTTCAGAAACTGCTGATTTCAACCTCAAGAGTAAACGTGGAGTGTACTTTTAATCCATATTACAGATGATTATAGAGATTATAGTTATACGATTAATGCCTCGCTGTCCATGTGTATATACAGTATGTTGTTTTCACATAACACCCCTCCAAATATGAGCCCAGTTTGAAAGTTGTTGTCTGACAACAATTTACCCTTCACAAAATGTTAGCTAGAGCAATCCTTTCTGTTAATCATTTCTACTCTGTACTCACAACTGGGTGGGGTAGAATTTCCATCACCATAAACCATAAACAATTCAGGTATAGATAAACTGGACAGCCCCAGCTGGAATCTCCTAGTGTGTGTGTGTGTGTGTGTGTGTGTGTGTGCGTGTGCGCGCGTGTGTGCGCGCGTGTGTGTGTGTGCCTAAAGACCTATCCATGAGAGCATAAAAAACTATGTGTCTAAGTGCTGTCATGATTATGCTATAATTAGTGTTATGAATGACAGTAATGATTATTTGGGAGGCACAGCTGGCAAAAATGGCCAAAGAAGGCTATTCATTGAGAACAGGTACTTAAGTTTTGAAAAATTCAAGTATTCAGTTATAGGAGCATACAGTCCTTTAACCTTCTTGTGATACGTAACAATTGACAGGGAGATTTAGCAATAGCATCCCTAGTGGTCGCATCAGTGTAATAGCCTAATAGCACGTAATTCCTCCACTAGTTAGTAACGCAGTGGTACACAAACTTTATATATTATATTATATTATATTATATTATATTATATATACCACTAAAATAGTATTACACTGTAAAGGCTGAAACATTCAAAATTACACAAAAATTAATATTTTATTGTACCTTTGATGGCTCAAAGAGCACACAAATGGAATTTTCGGTATAAATCTATGTACATATAGGCTATTTACTCTAAATACAAGTTATTTTTTAAATATATAAGTACTGTTTATATAATAATTAAATAATGAATAGCAATACTACTTTCAAAATTGTATTTTTTTCTCACGTCTGTAGTACCTTCCAGTATCCCTAGGTGTACGCGTACCCCCATTTGATAAACACTGATGTAACTAATGTCAAGTTAAGTCAAGTCAAGTTTATTTATATAGCCCTTAATCACATTACAGTCTCAAAATCATGATAATGATTTTTTTTCCTTCATAAAATACGAAATCGAATGGGATTATATACGTTATTACATTATTAAATGGTCTCGTCTTAAGACAAAGAAAGTAAAATATAGGCTAAGTATAGCCTATATATAAATGATATGGCAAAAGGTGCGTAGTCTAGGGCCTACTTTCAGACTATAGTCCCGCAAGCATTTCAAATGTCAACCATTCAGTAAATAAAGTGGTGTTAAGGAAACGGTCATTCACCTTGAAGATCAATAGGTTAAAAGGTGCGTGAAAGCAACACGCTTTTCATTAGCCTATAGGACACCCTTGTCTTCGCGCCGGTAATGTAATTTAGGAAATAGGATCCCGGAACGCAGAAATATACTATTTAGGGCCCTCTTGTTTCATACAGTACCCTATACACAACCATATGGTCAAATAAGCTGACAACGTCTTTCCGCGTTGTTTGGAAAGTGAAACTAACGCCTTAGGTTTTGTTTTCCAGATAAAAACAAAACCCGTGGCAGCCATATAAAACAATTCTGTTGTTCATTCCCCAACAGCACTCAGCAAAATATCTAAACGTCAAGCATCATGAGCACAGGTAAAAGATATTGTGGGGAATATGAAACTATTTAAAGAAACGATAGGAACTATTTGCAGCGCTTAATTTTAAAATGTTTGTGGGAAATGATTGTGTTATTCCTCGCATTTGGATAATTTTCCTTATGATGGTAGACTCTTTATTCCCTTTTACAGACTGGCTCCCTTCGTTGTGGCGGGACACCTTTGCGGACATGCTGGAGGAAGATGCAGAGCTGGATTATGGAGACCAGTGGAATCTAAACTTCAACTACAGCCAGACAGAAGAAGTTACCAAAGAGGAGAAGAAGAGAGGCTGGAAAGTCTACAGCCACTGTACATACGGGAAGTAAGTGAATAGGCTACACTCACCGCACACTTCATTACCTACACCTAGCGAAACTAATGCAGTCTAATAGCCTACAATAGTACTGCAATAAATCCCCCTTCATGATTGTTATAATATTCAGTATATTTTGAAACCCTTTAAGAGAGGTGGCGATTCAACTCTATGATCAATTTGGAGGATGTAGTTTGTGGTGCTCTTGAATTGTATTGCGTTGTACTGACACGCGTTTCTATTATTTTGGCCACCTCATTTCAATTAGTGAGGCTAGGCTAAATAACACATTTGTGTTTAATCCAATACAGTTTAACTGCACCACAAATTACATCATCCAAAATATTATAATATAAAAATCATGAAGGGAGATTTATTGCAGGACTGTTGAATGGAGAGGCCAGTGATTGTAGCCTATATTTGAACATCTGATGTAGAAATGCAGATTTTCAGAATTATTTTTTATGTAAGAGAGAACATTCGTGTTAAACCGTGGGGGCATTAATAGTATTGTTATTGTTAATAATATTAACAATATTTTCTATTATTATTTGAGTATTTGTGTATTATTGTAATTATGTAACGCAATATAAAATATTTTATAAGAACAAAGTAGCCTACATCTGAGAATGAAACTACATTGAAAATTGAAGCAATTTTAAGTGACTCAATCGATTTTGTATAAACGGTTGTGTACATTAATAAAACAGCGCCACTCTGTGATACAATATGGTACTGCATCTTTTAATATGTCGCTTTACAAAACAACAACCTCAGTTAATTGTAGGAGTGGAGCACAGGTTGGGGCGTAGTTAATAGCCAAAAAGTGATATACATCTTGCATTGTAGCATTGCTATATTTCTTTACTCCATAGAATAAAAGTTATCTAGAGTTTGACTTAGATGACCACCCCCACAGGTTCCGTTGTGGTGGCTGCTCGAAGACCTGGCCTTCAGCACGGGTGGTGTTGTTGTTCAGGTACCGGCTGCGGAGCGCTATGGGCAAAGGCACTGTGATCATGCGGCCCTTTGGGCAAGCCTGTCGGCGTTGCCACAGCGATGAATTTGAACTTCCAGGGTTTGCCGATCAAGAGGTGGAGGATGCCTTGCTTAAGTTGTTCTCAAAGATCCGGAAGAACTGCTATGGAGAGGAGGATGACAATGATGACAACTCGTCAGCAAGCTCTAACAAAGTGTGGACCAAACCTCATGAGAAGAGCCTGTGTGAGGCCTGCCAAATGGGCATCTATTGCCAGGAATAGAAGGATGTGTGTGTGAGCTTTAGGATGCTATGATCCTGCTATGATTTTTTTGTGCATTCATTTTGTTTGTCAGTAGGTTATATTATATAATATATAATGTAGAGTAAGAATATTGTTGAATATAATATATATTATTATTTTATAGTTAGAATATGTGAGGATAACATTTAGATAAATGTTTATCAAATAATTTTGTAATTATAATTCATCTTGAAAATATTGTGATATTACAATGATTACTTATCGTCATTCACCACACTTCTTTTGTTTTCTATATATGTGTTTTGTTTACTGTATTGTTTAAAATATATTATATTCTGTTATAAGCATTTCATCAATTAATCAACTTGCATCCGTTTATAAAATATCTAAAAGCCGATCATTTAAAATACGTTTGTGTGTGAGTATTTGAATGGATTCGTGAATGTTCAATATGACACTAATTTTGCATTTACGGTACTCAGATTCATTGGAGAGAATTATAAAATGTAAGCCATTGTACCAAATCGAGTGCACCCAAGCATTGACCAATCATATGACAGCATTCCTGTGACATTTGCTGCTGTGCATGCGCAATACGCTCTCTTTTTTGGCAGCAACAACAACAGAACCGAACCAGTCTCGCCCTCCCTCTCAGCATAATTTTTACCATGGTCTGTGGCTTGATATCGGAGTAATAGGATGATCCAATCGAAAAGTCGTATACGAAAAATAATAAGACAATGACATTCGATTTAGACAAGTTTTTGGATGTACAACCAGTGACCAAGTAAATCGACAGTGTAAGTAAAATTCTCCGAACATGAGATTTATATGCTGCCGCTGACTGTGGCTCTAATTCGCGAGTTATGCTAACCACCAGATAACATTAAGCTGGATGTGATTTGCTAGCTACTGTAGGCTGCCTTGAATGCTAGCTGCTAACGTTTGTCAACACCACAGTTACCAAATCGCTAATGTTTTTTTTCGAGCAGCGTTTTTTGTAAACCGTCTTTAAACCACGACTTTGTCATCCATTTATTCATATTGACAAACTGACAGTTTTGAACAAAGGAGCTTTAACTCTGGGGCCTCATGGGCAGAAACGTACAGAAACATATGGAAGTGGACTTGTGTCACGGGACTCTTTGTTTGTTTGGGGGTTTTATTGTCACACTGACATACTTCTCCAGATCTAAGTACACATGGCACGACGTGGATGCAACTAAGGCAAGCATGGCCTCGTGAGTTTTTGCAATCAATGTGCCAATAGATACTAAATAGATACAGATACACTGTATCTATTAGTGTGTTAGTCACCCAACAGTATTAAGTCTAAACCCATATATGGGCATCGAACGACGTCCGTATACACTGTGCCTAAACTTTTAAGAGTAGAAGTAACATGAGATTTAACTGTATAACGGTCTTATTTTGTGCAACAGGCAAGGCATTTCAAATTAAAAAAACAGACTCGTTAATATACCTTTTTGAAACGAATCTCCTTTACTACTTAATGTACTTTTTTATGTAGTTTTTATGAAGCTGTCCTTGTGGAAGGGATATGCTCCTGTTCTAGAACTTAATGTATATTATAACATTGAGCTCTGATTTTGGTTGATCATATTTTGATTGTGGGCTCTTAATTCTTAGATTGTGAATGATTACTGTTGTCAGGACATGTAAGCTATATGGCTGTAGACCTATGCTAATATTGTCAACCATTATCTGTCAATATTTCTGAGTTTCATATCTGTGGAAGGAGTACACAAATCTGTTGATTTAAGACCAAGACATTAATTACACTATTTCAGCTTCTTTAGATTCTTAACCTTAGTTAGTTATAAACATCACATACAGTAACACATACTGATACTCTGAATTGTGCTCCATGTCCGTCCGCGTTTAGTATGTAGGTGTGTAGAAGACTGGGTGAGACAGGGTGGTGAAGTGAACTGGAAGTAAATCACACTGCACAAAACAAGAGAGCCCAACAGACAGCCTGACCTATTAACTAAAGTAACCTCAGTCTACTGCAGGTATCACTAGAGGGAAACTGAAAGCGGTTGGCTGTTATTTCTCAACTGGAGAAACCTTCTGTACAGATCCCGTATGAATCAGTTGGTCTGCCTTTGTTTTCCCGTCGGCGTCCCTCCCCATCATTCCATAGAAAGGGAGGCAGGAGAGGGGAGCCAGACAGCCACATTATTCAAATGTTCCAAAGCTACGCAGTCACCAGCCAACTGTAGCTTAGCTAAAAGAGGTTCTTTGTATGGGCTAGACAGATGGCCATAGAATGAAGACTGTAATGATACCCTCAACATCCCAATACACGGACACACTCTGCTATACACACACACACACACACACACACACACACACACAGGACTTGCTTATTGGAGGATGGAGAGAGAGTTTGTGTGTGTGTGTGTGTGTGTTTGTGTGTGCTCTAATAAGCATTGACAGATTAAAAGTGTAGTTAGATTCAAACGTTTAAAAACAAGCTAGTGTTTTACCGAGATGGTGGAGAAGCGAGATTTGGCAGCCATAACTGTGATTCTTGGGATTGTTTTTTCTCGAGAGACTGAGCAAAGCAGAACTGGTTTGGGCTCAGCAAATAAGTGCCGCATGGTTACACACACACACACACACACACAACACACAGTATAAGAGGCGAGGAGCTGTGTAGGTCCGTGCAAACTAGAACTACTATTCTGACTTCCGACTAGATCAACTAACTGACAAATCAATGACATGGATATTATTAACCTGCCCGCTTGTTCACCCACTATTTTAATGAGCTCTCTCTCTCTCTCTCTGTGTATCTCGCTCACTCATTGACAGGGCCGGGGCATATAGTGAACCATGTTGCTCTGAACGTACCCGTGTGGAGGAGGAAGAGGAGGGGCCGGAAGGTGAGCGGTGTGAGGAGGCAGCCGGGCCCTCGTCGGTCACAGCCCCCCCTCTGTAGGTGAGGTGGAGGTGGTGGTGTTGAAGCCATGGGGAACACGGCCACTAAGTTCCGCAAGGCCCTGGTGAACGGCGACGAGGCCCTCGCTTGGCAGCTGTACGAGGGCAACCCTCAGTTCAGGGAAGGCCTGGACCCCAACGCGTCCTATGGAGAGCAGTACCAGCACAACACGGCCCTTCACTATGTCTGCCGCCACGCCATGACACGCCTGCTCAGGTGAAACCCAAACGTGTGTGTGTGTGTGTGTGTGTGTGTGTGTGTTTACGTGGCCGGAGTGCATAAGTGAAGTAACCGTATGACATGATACTTTCCTTTTGCTTGCAAAAACTGGTGGTTAACCAGTTCAACTGTTGACAAATTTGGTTTGGCTTTGGATAAAAGCGTCTGCTAAATGCTGTAAATGTGCACCGCTGCATTTAAAAACTGCTGCCAATGAAAGAGAAAGGGGAGGGAAACTAAATAATTTGGACTTTCCCATCTGATTAAATCGAGGTGTATAAAAACATGTTTTGGTTTTGAAAGAGAAAACGTGAGTCAATTTGTCAAATGTACACAGTGCAATGAAACGCATATACACAGACAACAAATATACCCTCCCACTGAAAATGCACATAAATAAATAAATGTATTTATTTAAGAAACTGTCTCTAGAAGACCAAGTGCCAGGTGCTCTGGCACCTGGCATTTACCAGAGGGAATGAAGGGAAAGTGTGTCTGTTGAATATGTCATGTCAAGGCATCAGTGTTTTTCTTGTGTGATGTCATCGCAGGGAACGAGCAAAGTACGCGTCTTTGAATTGTTGGAACCATCGAGTCGAGAACGCGCAGGCAACCAGGGACACCGGCACAAAAATGCCAAATGTACATAGTTTGTTGTTTTGCCGTGATCATGACCGTATTTTGTGGATAGGATGGCCCATAGAGATGATCAGTGTCAGAATGAGTGAACGAATACAATAGGCTACAGTTCACTTTTTTCATTCCTCTATTCTATTTATTACAGTTGGATAGCTAATTGGTATGCTCAATTTCCATGAACACATTAATAGAATTACGCACCGGCACTGCACTGACAACGTCCCAACAATGAGAATGCTAGCGCTACACTACACACTACCACAAAGCTCGTCGCATCAGATTCACATCCTATGCTAGGTCATTGTGCTATGAACGTGCGCAAGCTACTGTAGACATTAATGCGCATGCATGCTATGACATCTGCCTCCAAAATTATGCCTCCAGATTAATTCAAATGAATGGGTTCGGCATGGGCATGGGTTTACCATGCCGTATCCAGTTCTTATATACCTCCATGGGGTTAAAAACAGTGAGGTGTAAAGCTGCTTTCACATGATAAGAAATGTGCTCTTTGCTCACCGCGAGGTAGGGTGCAGAGCATAGTGCAGATATAGCGCAGGTATACATGATCAAAAAGTGGGCTAATTAGCTATACACAATGTTTCTAAGCAACAAGGATGCTACCTTGCCATTCAGATCAGAAGATCAGACAGCGACGAAAAAAGCGTCGCTCAAGAAGAGTTTGTTGTCTCGCTATGATATCAACTTGGTCAGAGAGCAAACTTTTCCTCCCAAAATCATGGTATACATTTGACGTTGACAGACTATGGCTCTTTTAAGAAACAAATTGCTCAAGCAATTACCAAGGCAATCAGGGTTTTCATCGCACAGGATATGCTCCCTTTATCAGTTGTTGTAACGGATTCCACAGATTCAATAGACCATGTTCTTCAATGTTATTTTCTTTAGTTTTCCAAATTGTTGGTGATTTTAATAAAATCAAGAAATGTTCTTTCATAATTTCCCCCAATACCCCAGAAAATACCAAAACAAATGCCGTGGTTCAAAATTTGAGGTCTGAACTGAACCTTGGATTTGGAGAATCGTTACACCCCTAAAATATATGTATCTATATATATTTTCTTTCAACAAGTTGTATTCAACGCACACCCACGTGTGTGTGTGTGTGTGTGTATGTGTGTGTGTGTGTGTGTGTGGTGGGATACATTCACTGCTGGGCAAAAGACTGGGCAAAAATGTGAATTTCTGAAA